>JAGFMF010011823.1:10652293-10670083 GCA_019455555.1 Galemys pyrenaicus
TGCTCCCTGCTCTCTGTGGTGAATCCTCTCACCACCCCCACACCTCTGGCCTGTACCCCAGTGCTTGTGTGCATAAATAAATAAATCTTAAAAAAAAAATCTTTAAATGTATAAGTGCTCTAAATTTGGTTAATACCAACAACTTTAACCTACATCAGTGAAAGCTCGTGGGGATCGCTCAACAATTTAAAGAATGTAAAGAGGTTCTGGCCCAAAAATCTGAGGTCCTCTGACGTAGACAGTGATCCTATCAACCTCAACTGCTGAGTCAAGGTCAACAACCATAGCCTCTGCATTTCTTGCAATGAGGAAAATTAACCCCTACTTGCTTAATTTTTTTCCCTTTATTTATATCTATTTGACATCAGTTGTGGTCCCCAGGGAGTTCCTACCACCATTCCACCAGTGTACCATCACCTCAGTCCCTGTGCTCTTTCTGCCCTCATTCCATTCCCTCCCCTCCACACAGGCAAAGTGTTTCTGATTTGTCCTTGCCTTTTCTTTTTGTTGTGTTGTGCTTTTGTTTCTGTTTTTTTTTTCATTGTTATTATTTTTTTCCTTAGTCCCTTATTTGGTTCACTTATATTCCTCCTAGGAGTGAAACAATCTGGTATTTTTCTTTTACCTTCTGACTTATTTCACTGAGCATAATCCCTTCTAGCTCCATCCATGTTTCTACAAATGACTCTAGTTTATCTTTTTTGATTGCTGAACAGTATTCCATTGTGTATATGCACCACATCTTCTTGATCAATCATCTGTTTTGGGGAATTTAGGTTGTTTCCAGGTCTTACCAATTATAAATAATGCTGCAATAAACATAGGTGTGCACGCACTATGAAGCATCTGCCACACAGCAGTGCAAGTTTGATCCCCAGCCAGGGAGGGGGCCCACATGGCGCAGCAGACCTCTCCTGCCTCGCCCACTGCTCCCCTCAGCAGTGTATTTCAGTAGATCTGCCTGTTCTGCTCCTCGTTCTGATTCTGGTGAATCCTCTCACCTCCTGCAACTCTGGCCTGTGCCCCAGCTCTTGTATGCATAAATAAATAAATCTTTAAAAAAATTAAAATAGGGGTGCAGGTATTCTTTTGAATCAGTGTTTTTGTATCGTTTGGGTATATTCCTAGGAGTGGGATTGCTGGATCATATGGAGTTCCATTTCCAGTAGTTTAAGGAAACTCCACACTGCTTTCCATAGTGGTTGGACCAGTTTGCATTCCCATACTTTCTCGACTTCTTTAGTAAGGCTTTCTGTTACTGGCAGTTGGCACAACCTCCAATGATTTGTGAGCTAACTCAATAGTGAGTAGTCACTGATGAGTCATTACTTTAAAATGAGTTATAGTCACTCGTGGTTACTGACTAATAGTAAGGTGAAGCAGTAAGAGGCCCTAATCATATGCAATAGGATTTATTAAAAGAAAGAACAAGACAAATAGAAATCTTTCAAAGGCACAAAAGACAGAACTTAGAAAATTTGCCTGATGATTTTCACATGTAGTCTCCCTACCCTTGCAGAGGCAGCTCATAATAAAGTCAGTGCTTTAAAAAAAAAAAGATAGTATTAAATGCATAATAATTAAGAACAAATAATATATAGTCCCTACCTAGGAAGTTTAGGCTTTTAAGAAGTTAGTTCCTTTGATCTTGGAACTTTCTAATTACAGAGAGTAGCTCTGTGCTTTTTTCCCCCAGTGCATTTGACTTTCTGACCTCCCCATTTCTGACACATCATAATTACCTTATTCTTGTGAAATACCTGTGATTTTTAAGCTCTTACCTTTCACACCTGCACCTTTGTTTCCTAAGCATCTATTCACACAGCTTTAGCAATGAGGCTTAAGTGTTACCCCAAACAGTTACATGAAATACTCTAGGTTCTTCCTCCATTTAAGAACAAAGGCATAACTTCCTTTTACCTCAACAACAGAAGGAAAAGAACAAATATTTTTGGTGCTCTTTCAGCTAGCTGTATTAAAACTAATTTGAGAAACGACACAGTAGGGTGTTTGGGAATGGTGTGAGAAGTTGCTATTTTGTTTTTGTTTTTTTTTCCCCCTTTTAAAGGTTTATTTATTTATGCATACAAGAACTGGGGTACAGTTCTCTGTCTCTGGTGAATCCTCTCACCTCCTGCGACTGTGACCTGTACCCCAGCTTTGTATGCATAAATAATACTAAATCTTAAAAAAAAAAAAAGACTTCATATCATGCAAAGACTTACTGTTTAGAAAGAGACAAACACCTGGAGCATCTCACCTCAGACAGGTCCCCATCACCTCCTCCAAAAGGACAGTAAGGAGAACACTTTCTCAGCCTATATGTGCTTCATAGAGGGTGGAGGTCTTTTTGGAAACTCTCCTCTCCCCAGTGAGTTTCCTTTCCTATAAAGTATATATGGAGGAGGGTAGCCCCCAGGGTTCCAACATAGCCATGAAGGGATACCTGAGACTTTAGGATGATGCCAACATTTAGCAAAGATTCGTGACTTAGTGTCCATCCACTCATTCAGGAATGAGGAAGGATTTCATCAGTGTACAGGATGGATTTATGAATTTCCCAGATTTTACTTGTTTTGACCTACAAAAACCATCCTTTCTCTTCCTATAGCATATTAATATCCTACCTCTCTCTTCATCTATCGGAAAACTAATGTAAAGGCATAATTCTTATAAAACAAAAAGCAATATACACAATGGAATACTACAGGGATCAAAAAAGAGAAACTCGTGCTATTTGCAGCAACATGGATGGAACTGGAAGGGATTATGCGAAGAGAAATAAGTCAGAATGGTGGATTGCTTCACTAATATGTGCAATATAGATAAACTAAAAGGGTTAGGAAAAAGACAAAACTTGCAAGTTGACCATCGATCTGAGGCATAGCATGGGGCAGGAGAAGAGAGAGGGGGTTCAAACAGGGGCAGGAAGGGCATAAGAGACCATGGTGATGGATCATGATTGATGTGGTGGGAAGACCACTAAGACTCAACCTGAGGGGAGAATCAAATACTGTATAAAAAGAACAATAATGTAAGAAACTAAATTATAAAAATATAAGCATAATGAAGCAGTTAAAAGTATAAGCACTAGTTTCAAAAAAAGACCCAACCTTGAATTCTGACTCTGCTTCTTCATATTGTGTGGACCTGGGTGCTTTCTTAACCTTTCTGGGTCTCCTCACCTGTAAGGTAAGAATAATACTGCTCTCAGAAAGTTGCTGTGAAGGAGAATTGAGGTAAGATACTTAAAGTGTTTGGTAGCATACCTGTCGTGTAGTAAATGCTCAATTAATGCTGGCACGTACTATTATCAAAACCAGAAGCTTGCAAAGTTTCACAGGTGATGGCTTCCATAAGGTGATTTCAAATAGGATAGCTGGGCCACTCCCCTTACACCTAACCAAGACACTCTGAAATCAGAGCAAAGTACAGCATGGACCACAACCCTCTAGTCTGGTGTCTTGCACCTTCCAGCACTTAGGCTGTTCTCCTTTCGGGAGGGTAAGTCCTCAAGAGATGAAAGCTGGTTTTTTGTGCTCCTGTAGGAGAAAGCCCCAGTCTAGAAGGACTGACTGTCAGTTGTGCTTTCTGCCCCTCTGGAAATCAGCTGGCTTCTGCTTGCTCTGTTTGTTGTGTCCTTGCCAACACAAAATGAAATGCTCATGATGTGATTTAAAAATTAAATGTATCCCACAGGACCCACACACAATGTTTCATGAACATCTGCAAATCCAATCACAGGAACCATTTAGAAGAGTCTATTTGTCACTACTCAAATGCCTGGAGCCTTCTGGAAAATCAGAGCTTGTGAGAGGAGGGCATGAACACTGGCATCGCCCAGCAGGTTACATTCAGTTAGCTGTTTCTTTTGCATTATGGGCCAGGGTTATGTTTTCTCACGGAGGCCTTCTGTGTTAATCTGGGGCTTATAATCAGTCTATTACGGATTAGAGAGGCAGTGTGCCACAGCCATTGAGGAAACCATTTCTCTAATGGGCTTGCAACTTTGTGACTTTGCAAATTATTTAACCCTTCTCTGCCTCTATTTCCTTAGCTGGAAATCGGGTATGATAATGAACCCTATCTCATTCTTAGTTATTGAAAGGATTAAATGAGCACATACAAAGCGCTTATAAGAGTACCAAACAGGGCCTCCCTGGTGGCGCAACAGGTTGAGCTCCATACTGTGAAGCATCCACAGCACAGCAGCGCAAGTTTGATCCCCGGCCAGGGAGGGGACCCACATGGTGCAGCAGATCACTCCTGCCTTGCCCACTGCTCTCTTCATCAGTGTATCTGCCTTTTCGGCTCCCCACTCTGTCTCTGGTGAATCCTTTCACACTCCTCCACCCCCACACCTCTGGCCTATACCGCAGCTCCTGTATGCATAAATAAATAAATCTTAAAAAAAAAGTACCAAACAGTAAGCATATTCTACTTATTACTATTGTTGTTTATTTTTAATTTACATTTTATTACATTTCTAATAGGGAGATATATTAGCTACATCTAAACTATCAAGTTGTATATTATGTAATTTTCTGTGTGTAAAACTATGTCAAAACAGTAATTTTGGTAAGCTGTGCATAACGCAAATTGGACTCTCTCATCTCCATCACTGGACAAGTCACGCGGTGAGCACACTTACCCTCTGCACCAGGCCACCGTCTCTCCAGAACTTTGTCTCTAGAACTTCGTGTTCCAGAGCTCTGTACTCATTAAACAGTAATTTCCCTTTCTTTAGGCAATCACCATTCTGCTTCCTGTTTCTGTGAACATGACTGCTCTAGGAGCCTCATGTAAATGGAATCACACAGTACCTGTCCTTTCATGACTGGGTTATTTCACTCCGCGTAACGTTTTCAAGGATCAGCCACTCTGTAGCGTGTGTCAGAATCCTACTCTTTTTTTTTTCAAGCTGTACAATATTCCATTCCACATAGGAGCATTGTATCTATCTAGTCATCTCATGGTGAAGATATGGGTGGATTCCATGTTAAAAGGCTACTGTGAAATTGCTGCATTGTATCGTCACTCATGTTTTCAGGACCCTCAGTCCTGTTTTTCACCAACCATACTGTTTTTACATTCCCACCAGCAATGCACAAACCTTACGGTTGCTCCACATCCTCATCGACACTTATTTTCTTCTTCAAAAAAATGGCTTGCATAGCAGCCACCCTAGTGAGTATGACGTGGTATCTCACTACCATTTTGATTTGTATTTCCCTAATGATTAGTGAATTTGAGGATCTTTTCCTTTGTTCACCAGGCATTTGTATACCATCTTTGTGCATTTTTTAAATGCACATTTTCTAACTATTAGCCATAAATAGGCAATCTATTAACATGTAATGAGTATATTCTACTATGCCTAATATACCATATAAATGCCCACAGTATAAAGAGCAACCTCAGTAAGTTAAATTGTTTTAGTTTTCACCCGTCCAGTTACAATAGCTGAGGTGACAATGAAAGGAATTTTCCTGAGCAGAGGATGGAGCATCTTCCAGGCAGCCTGAGATTGAAAGTTGTTCTCTCCCTCCTGAAACTCTTCCAGCTGCCATAGCACTTGCAGAAGGCAATTGATGGCCAGCCTTCAGGGACATTTTCTGGCAGCTGTAGCAAGGATTTTGCAGAATTAAAGCCACATATATTATAACTAGTGCCATAAAAATACAGGTCATAAAGTCAGCACTCTGATCATTTTCATATAGGGGAACAAAGGATTCCTTGCAATGGGGGCTTTGCTCTGATAGTAAAAAGTGACACAGTCAGGCCTCCCTGGTGGTGCAAGGGGTTAAGCACCGCACTATGAAGCATCCACAGCCACTGCAGCACAAGTTTGGTCCTCGGCCAGGAAGGGGACCTGCATGGCGCAACAGACCTCTCCTGTCTCGCCTGCTGCTCTCCTCAGCAGTATATTTCAGTCAATCTGCTTGTTCTGTTCCCCGCTCTGTCTCTGGTGAATCATCTCACCCCCATACCTCTGGCCTATACCCCAGTTCTTGTATGCATAAATAAATACATCTTTTTAAAAAAAGTGACATGGTCATCATTTAGTATAGGATAGACCTAATACAGGTAAGGGCAGCTCTGAAGACAAGCAGGTGAGAGAATGATCCAGAACCACTACAGGCACATTTACTTAGCCATAGCTGCCTTAGATGCTACCAATACCTGGAGGAAACAGGATCCCACAGTCATTTATGCATAATTTATCAAAAATTCATCAATAGGCTACTATTTCCAGATGTGATTTAGGCTCACAGTAGTGAAAAAACTAAGCCCCTGTAATCTTAACTTTTATATTTTATTGGAAGTAGTAGAAAATAAATCATCAAAGATATAACATTTAAGATGGATAAAAGTACTATGCAGATAATAGAAAACATCCCATTTAACTATATCTATAAACACACAGTCGAGTTATACCTAAATTATATCTGTATATAAGTACATTCCATAGTATGGATTTGGTCATCTCAACTAATCTTCCTCTTGTCTTTCAAAGTTCAAAGTAAATAAGATCTACAAGGATATTAAAGAGAATTACTTGTGCCCGAGGGCATCAGTCAAAATGTGTGAGCCAAGCAAGCGACACTCTCAGAATGGACTCTAATGTGAAAAATAGTCAAGTGAAAGATATACTGTTAAATGGAACAAGAATTGGTTGAAAATAAAAAAGATTCCAAAAAATTAGAAGAAAAGTCAGGAATTGGGAGAAAGTATTAGCAGAAGATCCAACAAATGAAAAAAAAAAATTTATCTAAAATATACAAAGAAACCTTAGAAAGAAACAAATAATCTGATATAAAAAGTGGGACAAAATCTTAACAGACACCTATGCACAGTAAGTATGTGAAAAGATGCTTTCCATCATCTAATCAGAGAAATGCAAATTAAAACAACAATGACATACCATTTCCATGTAGGAAAAACAGTTTTCCTTTTGTGTTTCTTTTAGTCTCACACTCACAACACTTCTGACACAGATAGGTGTGTGTTACCCACCCCCACCATCTATGGGAAGCTACCTGCTACCTGTTGTCCTACAACTTAACTAAGTTCTGACATTATCTACTTAGAGATAGCATCAGCTCCCACAGACTGAGGGTTCAGTCTTTGAAGACTGTCTTCATTTCAGATGTCAATTGCAAGTACAGGATATCACTTGTACTACTGGCCAATCAGCAAAACATCCAAGGTTCACATGACCCCCTCCTTAGGTTCAATTAATTTGCTAGAGCAGTTCACAGAAATTAGGGAAACTGTTTGCTCTCTGCCCCTCAATTTACTATAAAAAGATATGATAAAGGATATAGGTGAGCAACCAATGAGAGATGAGTAGGGCAATGTTTGTAGGAAGGTGTGTGGAGCTTCCCTTTCTTTTATTGCTCCTCCTAGTACCTCCAATGTGATCACCAATCTGGAAGTTCCCCGAACAATATACTCTCGGGATATGTACAGAGGTTTGATCATCTCATGATCAAATATTAGCACCATTTCCAGGCGCTCTTCTCTCTCTAGAGATTGGGAGGTAGGGTTGAAAACTAAGCTTCTAATCATGGCTTGGTTTTCCTGGTGACCACCTTCCACCCAGGAGCACCATGAACCACTTCATTAGAACAAAAGACGCTGCTATCACCAGGAAGTTCCAAGGGAGTTAGGAGCTCTGCTAAAGGAAATGGGGTCACATATCAAACATTGAAACAAGAGATATTCCTAATTCTCTTATCACATAGGAAATTACAAAGGGTTTAGAAGCACAGTGCCAGGAACCAGGCTGAGACCAATATAGATATTTTTTATTCTTTCACTACAACACACCTATTAGAACAGCCAAAAATCCAAAATACTGACAACATCAAATGTTGGTGAAAGGAACTCTCCGTTTCTGGTGAGAATGCAAAAACAATGCGGTCATTTTGGAAGACAGCTTGACAGTTTCTTACAAGACTAAATATAGCCTGAGCACATGACCCAGTAATTATACTCCTTGGTATTTACCCAAATGAATTGAAAAGTTATGTATACACAAAAACCTGCAAATGGATGTTTATAGAAATTTTATTCTTAATCACCGAAACTTGGAAGCAATCAAGATGAAAAAATTAACATGTATATGCAAGGGCCTCCCTGGTGGCGCAGTGGGTTAAGCAATGCACTATGAAGCAAAACGCAGCCACTGCAGCACGAGTTCGATCCCTGCTGCCTGCCAAGGAGGGGACCCACATAGCACAGCAGACCTCTCCTGCTGTGCCCGCTGCTCCCCCCAGCAGTGTGTTTCAGTCCATCTGCCTGTTCTGCTCCCCACTCTGTCTGGTGAACCCTCTCACCTCCCGCGACTCTGGCCTGTACCCCAGCTCTTGTACGCATAAATAAATAAATCTTTAAAAAAAAAAACACCCGTATATGCAGACAATGGAATACTATTTAATTTTTAAAAAGATATTTCATAAATTTATCTTACAGAATTTTTTTAGATTTATCTTGTCTAATTCTTTTTATAATTTTTTCTCTCTTTATATATATTTGACATCAGTTGTGGTCCCCATGGATTGCCCACTACCATTTCACCAGTGCACCATCATTTCAGTCTCTTGTGTTCTTTCTGCCCTCATCCCATTCCCTCCCCCCACACACAACGTGTTACTGATTTATCCTTGTCTTTTTGTTTTTATTGTGTTTTTTTATTGTTATTATTCTTTTCCTTGTTCCTTTATTTGGTTCCCTTATAGTCCTCCTAGAAGTGAAGCCATTCGATATTTTTCTTTTGCCTTCTGACTTATTTCGCTGAGCATAATCCCTTGTAGCTCCATCCATGTTTCTACTAATGACTCGAGTTTATCTTTTTTGATTACTTAATAGCATTCCATCATGTATATGTATCACATCTTCTTGATCCAATCATCTATTTTTGGCCATTTAGGTTGTTTCCAGGTCTTACCCATTGTAAATAGTGCTGCAATAAGCATTACAGGATTTTATAGTGGAATCACGCCATGTTTTAGAATGACACAGTTGAAAACACTTGCCATGATAGCAATTTTTGTTATGCCCCTTTAAGGGCAGAGAAAGCTGTATTTCTCCTCATTTTATGTTATGGACACTGGGAATCTCATCATTGATTGTGTTTATATTTTTGCTTTGGATGCCAAGAAACACAAAACACTATTTTCTCTTCTAAAACCAATATGGAACTGTTATGTGATATGTATCTTTTATGATGTTTTGGATTTATATAAAATATATGTGTATACAACATAAACAAAAATGAAATACTATGCCTGTTGTGCAATTTTACTTTTTCTGTTAAATAGCCTTACATGTCAGTGCATAAGATCCACACCATTCTTTCTATTGTCTGCACAGTACTCTACAACAGACAGATAATAATTTACTTAGTCTCCTAATGATTCCATTTCTCCATTTCTATTATTTCTCAAAAAATAAAGATTAAAAAATAAAGTTAAATGCATTATCAAGCTATGAAAAGACATAGAAGAACCTTAAATACATGTTACTAAGTGAAAGAAGCCAGTCGGAACAGACTTCATAGTGTGTGATTCAAACTACAGAAGATTCTGGAAAAGACAAAACTATGGAGACAGTAAAAAGGTGAGCAGGTTCCAGAGACTAGAGTGGATGGAAGGATAAATAGGCAAAGGATTTTTAGGACAGTGAAACTATTCCATATGAAACTACAATGGTAGATAACATGTTTTACATATTTGTCAGAACCCACAGAATGTATTATACCAAGTGATACCTAATGTAGACTTTTGGGCTGTGGGAAATAATGATATATCTATGTAGGTTTATTGATTGTAACAAGTGTATCATACTAATGGGGGCTATTTAGAAGAGGGAGGTAGTGAATATGGCAACCAGGGATGTATAAGAACTCTCTGTACATTTGCTCAAATTTGTTGTGAACCTAAAACTGCTCTTTAAAAAAGTTTATTAAAAAAAAAGTTTATTAATCAAAATCAACAACACAGGGCCTAAATTCCTAGCCAACATAAGTGGACTGCTTGAGCTCTTCAAAGGAAAGCACTCCTGAATATAGTAATAAGAGAAAAAGAGAATAACATACCTCATCGATTAGCAGCAGTCATAAATAATTAATGTCCCTTGCCACTGTCTGCAGTAGTGCTCTAAAAGCTTTGCATTAAACCTTCACCAAGAACCCCATGAGGTAGCTACTCACATAGCAATCATCTAAAGTAGAATTTCATTTAAAAACATGTATTGAGATTGGATGACATACTGTTGGTGAGTCTAGAGGGACGCCTACCTAGTTGGCTCTACGTTCTCAGAAAACTGTTTGGCATAATCAACCTTTTAAGACCCATTGGTCCATCAGTTCTAGTTCTGAGAGTGTATCTTACAGATACACACTTGATCATAAAGAATTTACATACAAGGATATTCCTTGCAGCACTACTTGTGCCAAACAAATACCATGCATACCTATCAGAATGACTAAGATAAAAACAACTAGCAATCGCAAATACTAAAGGGAAAGCAAAGCGATAATTACTTCGAAAAACAGTTTGGCAATTGCTTATTAAATTGAGCATACACTTAACAAACAACCCAGCAATTCTATTTCTAGGTGTTCACTCCCCCCCCCCAAAATTAAAACTTATAACTGGGATATGGGCAGATAGAACACAAGGGACTGAGGTGATGGTGCACTGGTGAAACGGTGGTGGGAATTCCATGGAGACTACAACTGATGTCAAATATATATAAAGAAAGAAAAAATAATAACAAAAAGTTGGAAAGAAAAAAATTAAAACTTATCTCCACACAAAAATCAGTACTCAATAATAGCAAAGTTATTCATAATGTCCCCCCATGAAAACATCCCAAGACTGGCAAATGGATGAGCAAACTGTGGTATATCCATACAATGGAATATCCTTAGATAATGAAGAGGAGCCTCAGCTATACACAACCGCATGGATAAATGTATTGTGCTCAGTGAAAGAAAAAAACAAACTACTATCCTTCATGATATAATTTATATGACTATAAAAAAGCAAAATGCAGGAACAGAAAGCAGGTCAGAAGTCACCAGAGGCTGAGGATGAGTGAACGGTCTTCAAAGGTGCACTAGGCTCTTAGAGACCTGGGGCTCGTCGCATCTCAATGGTCACACGGCCACATATGTCTACTAAAAATCACAGAACCATCCACAATAAAAGGGTGAATTTTATGTATACACTTTGATCAACTTTTTAAAAAATATGGAAAGTATCAATATTGTCAGTAGGGTTTAAGTAAATTTGTGCTACCATAAATAAAATATGGTAGACATTCCAAAGAGAAGGGAATTCTCCACGTGGACATCATTATCATCCGAATTATAGATAGAAACCTTAAAAAGCACAGTCCAGTAGACAATGTGCCACCAATGGCTTAAAGGGAAAATGTTAAGTTTTTGTTTATAATTACATGGATACCTTTGAAAAGATAGAGGCAAGTAACACAAACATTGCCACTGGAGAGCAAGGTGACTAGCAGTGATCCGAGACTTATTTTTCAGTTCAGAGATTAATTTCAGAGTGAAGTTTTAAGTATGGCCATGTCTAACTGTGTGCTGCCAGCTCTGTACAGGCGCAGCCCCTCTTGGGAGCATCTCTCTGTCATTGTCCTGGGGCATCTCTGGCACATGATACAGATGTATGATGTAGCTTTGTTTTTGTTTTTCAGAGGTATTTGAATGTACATGTGTAGGGTGGGGGTGTGAAGGTATACTGTGTAGACCATACAAAAAGTCTTGCAAATGTTTTAAATTGGCTATTTCTCCCATTGACTAGTGGGGTCTATGTCCCCTGCCTTTGAATCTGGGCAAGCTTGAGACTGAACCGATAGCATGTGGCAGAAATGACACTATGTGAATTTTGAAGTTAATTCATAAAAAGCCATGGAACTCGACCTGCTTCTCTTAGAATGCTCACCCTCTGGAAGTTGCCTCTGGGTAAATCTCAAAAGCCAGCCCCCACGCTGTGAGAAGCCCAAACCCACTGGGAGCAGAGTGTAGCTGTTCCGTTCTTTCCAGCCACATTCAGCTCTGGGTCATGTCAGCCTGACTGGCAGACCTTCAAGCAAAGAAGCTACCAGAAAGTTCCAGTCACAGCTAGTGAGGCACCAGCAGACCCCTTCCCAGCTGAGGCCCCTCCGCCCCTCTGCCTATACCCCCATATCAAGGAACAGAGACCGTGCCTCTGAATTCCAGACACACAGAATTTGAAACTCATCATAAAATGTTTCAAGCCACTGAGTATGGGGTGGTGTGTCAGGCAGTCATGTGTAATTACACACAAAATATACAAGTAAACAAAAGATAACCAAATACCACATAGTAATAATGTATGTTTTGAAACGTCTACTTTCAGTTTCTCTGCAATATTTTGCAAGGCCAAATAATATTTTGCAAGGAATCTCAAGAATAATTACAAAAATACTCTCAGGCCTATTTGATTCAAGGTTGTGTTCTAGCTCTTTATCCAAGTTCTCTAAGCAAGTTCTGAAATGCAAACTAAGAATGGAAAAGAGCTAAAATCAATCTGTGGATTTGCATCAATGATCATGCAATTAGTATTTTTACCCATATTAAATTTACTTTTAAGAATCCAAATGATAAAAATTGTTTATTCACAAATTTTGCTTTTTTTCTAGGGGAGAGCATGAAGCAGTACCCTACTACCATAAATTATGCAGTTGAATTTTCCATGTTTAAGAAAATTGCAGGAGTCAGCACACCCAGAGGGTAATAGGTGAGCCTTGACCCGGAAAACCCATCACATTCATGGTATCTCTCTCCCCTGCCAAGTATTATTCACAAATTTTAAAAATACCCAGGAGTTACTGAGTTGGATGACTCCTACTACTTATTCAGCAAGAAAAAAATTACAAAGGTCCATTTGGCATAGTAAATGCCACCAATTAACTATACAAACAAGTTAGAACAAGCTCAAATTATGTGAAGAATGTATACAAGCTTGTAATCTGACTTTAATTATTATCTAAACTATCCAAAGGGGGGAATTAGTGTCTCAGGTTTGGAGTAAGAGCTTAGCATATTTTTTATATTTAAAAATAACTTACACTGGTGAAGTACTTAACAATTTAACGATCATTTCACATACGCCAGCATATGTAACCCCCTCACCGACCAAAAGTGCAACACATTTTTGAGACTTTTAGAAAGTGTGAGTTGTTCAAGGTCAACAAATTAAACTAATCAGACTTGAGACAGGGAAATGCTTTTCATCAGATTCTCATGGAAGTGCATACTTCTTTCCACATTAGTCCCAGATATAAGAACTTGTCCGGAGTAGAAGGGAACGTTTCCAGCTCCCAATTGTGTGGGCTGCAGTAAAAAACCCACATGTGGGAAGGTCAGTCAGGGTCTCAGTCATAAGGAGAAAACTCCTCCTCCTTATGAAGGATTGAAGCAGGAAAGGAAACCTATGGAAAATATACTGGGTATTTGTGGAATTTGGGGGAGGCTGTGAAACGGGGCAGGATCTGTACTCAGACTGAAGCCCTTGGCTCAGCCACTGCAAATTCCACGCTTACTCCACAAACCCGGACAATGGGCGTTGCTGCCAGAGACACTGCATCAGTGTCTCCGAAACAGCCACAGCCAGTATTCTGCTGGGTTCCTTCCTCTCAGCATTATTTTAATTTCAGAGTCAAGGTGTGTGCCCTGATTGATAGATGCAATGCCTCCACCCTGGTGGCAAGCAAGGCTTGGAAGCACATTCCTGGTATTTTCAGCTTCTAGAGTGAAAGCCTGACTCTGCCCAACAAGGTTGCACATTTCCCTATCACAAGAGCTGTATAAGATGAAGAGACAGAAAGAAGTAATGGCTTCTGCCTCGAGCTCCCTCAGAAGAATATCGAAGTTGGTGTGGATTTTGCACCGACATGAGCCTGCTGACACCTTGTTTGTGCAAATGGTGACTAATCATAAATAGCTATGTGATTTTATTTTCACTGGCTTAATTGTAACCTACACTTTTTTAAACATCTACCATTTTTCAGGCATCATCAGGGGCAGGTTTACTATAAAACTAATAAAGGATAAGCTTCAAGCACCTCCTTACAAGGCCTTGTACTTAATTTTGGTTTTGTGTATTCTTTTTCTTAAAAAGGAACCGGTAGGTTATATAAGTTTCTGGTCCCACAGAGCCTGGATCTACTTCTGTGTACTCTACTAGGGTAATTTAGGGATATTGAGTCCAATTTTTACCACAACACAAAGTAGGTAATAAAGGGTAAATATTAGATTACAAGCATCTGTTATTACCTGCACATATACCTATACCCACACTCTCGTTTTAAAAAGGATATTTCCTTTATTTGCTAAGGCTGCTCAGCTCAGTTGCAGACCGGGTCTGCCTTGGAGCTACATGAATAAGCTAGTCTTTGCTGCGTAATGGCCCTAAAACTTCATGGCTTAAAACAATGTGGCGTACGTGAAGGTACGCCACGCCAGTGAGGACTCACTGCTTAACAGCAAGTAGAGTTAGCTGGCACCTTTCATTTCTCATTTCAGAGCGGCATCTAGCCACTGACTGAGCAAGGCACTGGGTACAAAGTCCTAGCCATTTCTGCCCATGAAGGACTCCTCCAGTGGACTGTCTTTGTTTTGCCACTCCTTCTAGAGTTGATGGAAACTTGTCAGTCATATCATGCACTGACAATTCCCCTAGTCAAACTCTGTCTTACCCTTTTCTTTTCATAGTGGTTTTACACTCCGGAATCTAGCTCAGCATCTGTTTCCCAAAGAACTCAACTTGCAACAAATAACCATTTATTTAGTTGATACTTCCATGAGTTATTAATTTGGGCTGGGCTCAGCTGGGATAACTCAGCTTTCCTCTACCTGGTCCTCAACCTCCAGCGGGTTTGTTGAATTTGTTTACATGGACCTTTTCACTTGCTAGGTATGTCAGCTAGAAATATTCCAAGAGAGAAAGCTGAGGACTCCTTGAAGTCTAGATTCTCAACTGCCACAACCTCACTTCTGCCACAATCTACCAACAAAAATGAATCACAGACCCAGAAAGAGAAACAAACTCTACTTCTTGATCAGAAAGCTTGCAAAGCCACACTGAAAATAACTTGACATAGGACAGAATGGAGAACTGCAGTCAACTGAAAACTGCCAAACTAGGTGCAGTCAAGTGATTAAGTGGTTAGCACTAAAATATTAGCAGAATCAAAATGTGCATTTATGAGCTTGGGGTTGCACATTCAGAGCTGTGCTGTCTCGACACTCTCCTCTCCCCACCACCTGGAATCCATTCAGTTACATTAGACAGACGATGTAAATGCAGGGCCATCCTTTAGAAAGGAGCTGGGTTGCTGGGTAACAAGGCAGAGCTGCCTTCTCACCAGGGTCACACACAGCCTTGCTGTTACATAAGAGAGGGGGGGAAACTTATTTTTTCTTTAAACCACTGCATTTTTGGATTTTATAGTCTTATCTCTTATGATTACCCTAAAACTCATGCTTATGAAAATTGATACAGACACTGAAATCTGAAGGAAAGCATACATGTTTAAGAGGAGTTTTCGAGTCTTACTGTGCGCTATGCAATGTAATCCCACATTATTCCCAGGTGTAGTTTCAATCAAAATCTTCATTACTTTTCAATATGATTTTCACTTATTTTTCCCCCAAATATGTCTATACTTAAGTGGATCTTAAGAAAGCATGGGGCAAAATCACCTAGGAGATGTGGGTTACAGAATTATCACCCCATTTCCAGAAAGGAAAACTGAAATTATATAGCAAATAACTGATGAAAGTAGTAGCCCAATCCAACCTATTGAACCCCAAATCCATTTCCCACTTATTAGGTTTATTAGGTTTTTTCTCCCCCTGTGAGCACATAAAGGTTTTATTCTGTATCTCATCATCTTTAGAGTAAGCAGAGAAACATCCTTTTGAGGTCTGGGGAGGCTGTGTTCCACAGGCATGCATTACAGAACTGTGGCCAGGACTCAGACGAATCTTCTCTTTGAAGAGAAGCAAGAGAGTGCAGCCAAATCACCCTCTTGCCCAAATTATTCCTTACATGAAAATATGATTCCTTTGGAACCTTTATTAATTAATTTGATGAGGGAATGGACAGGCCAATACATCTGTGCAGAATTATAAAGGTGGCTCATGCTTCAGGCAGAAATCAGGAGAGGAATAGAAAAGCAGGTTTAAAATTGGCAAAATGCTGCAGCATCCTTTCTGTCTTTTGCTGGGACTTTGTTTCTGGCCAAAGTTTTAATACAGTATTTGCATATCTCTTCAAGTAATAAATGTGGATCTATGTGTGCACACACACAAAGGATTATATGGAAAATATAAGATTTTATAACTGTACTACCAAGCCAAAATTTAGTATCTTGTAATTTTCTGCAACTGAGCAGAGGGGGGAAATAGTCTAATGCTTGGCACTAAATTTTGTTATCCAGTTCCAAATAACAGTTTTAAATCTCAGGGCTTAAACAGGAATGGATTCAAAAAGAAATTTATATGCATAATTAACTATATAACTGATTACACTTGCCTGAATATGCACTTGATTAGTTTAGTGTTCCTTGAGTACAAGTTTCTAAGCAAAGCAATAGTACATTTAGTAAATTGAAACAGGAATAAATAATGATAAGAAATTTACTGTCAGCTAAATTAAGATTTTGCAAACATCTTATCATTTAAAACTATATTCACAGAAGTGATTCTTTTATATATTTAATGCAAACACTCTAAAGAATAATACTGCCAGAATTATTTCTTATAGGCAAATACTAAAAGTTAGTGATTTTTTTCAATTAAAGTAAATTTGCATTGTAACATTATATAAGTTTTAGGTGTACATCATTATATATCATTACATTAAGTTCAGCACTAAAAGTAAAATTCTGCCCTTCACCATAGAATTGACACCCTGTAACTGATTCAGTCACCTCTCTTCCTTCTTCCCTTCTAGTAACCTAAAAATTAGTGACTCAACCAAAATTTAAGCTGGAAGAAGTTTTGCACAATATCTAGTCCAATTCATCATATCAAAGATGAAGAAATTGAAACCCAAGAAGATTATTATTATTTTGGCAGCCCTTATAATCCATCTCACTCTCCCTAGTGCTTTTAAGTATTTTCCTAATGAATTATTGAAATAAAAGAGAGAAGAAATGAAATCTAGATGCAAAAATGATCTTAGAATCACCAAAAAACTATTTCTCTACCATTAAAGAATATTAAATACAACATTCTTTCCTCACAGGAGTTTTAATGTCTGCCTTGCACATAGCAGATTTTCAGCATTATTTGAATGAGTACATTCTTCCATGCTAAGGAATATAGCAAAGAGAACCAAATTCACCCAAATGGGTTCACTGCACAAAGATTTTTCTCTCCACCTCATCTGGTCAACTCATTTTACCCATAAAGTCTCAATCTAAATGTCATTTCCTTGAGAAAGCCTTTGCCTCTCCCAATCTCTAATCCCCAAAGTTAAGGTAATTGTATTTATTCTTCACAACCTTGGTCAGAATTTCATTTTAAACTATGTGGATATATAAATTTAGTGTGTCTCTTTCCCAAAGAAATCAAGTTTTTTAGAAAGGCTGTCGTCTTCACTATTGTATCTCTTTTTTTTTTTTTTAAGATTTATTTATTTATGCGTACAAGCACTGGGGTACAGGCCAGAGGTGTGGGGGGGGGGTGAGAGGATTCACCACAGAGAGCGGGGAGCAGAACAGGCA
>JAGFMF010011823.1:10670091-10685495 GCA_019455555.1 Galemys pyrenaicus
GAAGTACACTGCTGAGGGGAGCAGCGGGCACAGCAGGAGAGGTCTGCCACACCATGTGGGTCCCCCCTCTGGCCGGCAGCAGGGATCGAACTCGTGCTGCAGTGACTGCGGTTTGCTTCATAGTGTGTTGCTTAACCCACTGCGCCACCGGGGAGGCCCCACTATTGTATCTCTTAACACCCCAGCACTAGCATTGCCCATGATAAGTGTTCTGCAAACATTTGCTGAACATATGAAAAGTGAATGAGCAAGTGAATAAATGAACAACTGAACAACTCTATGGCATAATCACACTTGGCTAGACAGACCTACAGGAGACTATAATTTGTCTTTCCTTGAGTTGCTTAAAAGGAGATAAGAAGGGAAATAAAGAAACCCATCATGATAGACATCTGAAATTCAGAGTTCCAGATCAGAGGTAAATGTAGACAAAATTTTAGCAAGGAAATAAAATGGTTCTAAGCATATTCAGGAAATAACAGGTCTAGCAGAACATTTAAAAATATACCTGCAGGGCCTCCCTGGTGGCGCAGTGAATTAAGCAACGCACTATGAAGCAAACCGCAGCCACTGCAGCACGAGTTAGATCCCTGCCCCTCTCCAGGGAGAGGACCCACCAGGGAGAGGACCCACATGGCGCAGCAGACCTCTCCTGCCTCACCGGCTGCTCCCCTCAGCAGTGTGTTTCAGTCAGTCTGCCTGTTCTGCTCCCGGCTCTGTCTCTGGTGAATCCTCTCACCTCCCAGGACTCTGGCCTGTACCCCAGCTCTTGTATGCATAAGTAAATAAATCTTTAAAAATATATATATACCTGCACTTCCCACAATAAACAGGACCAGGTTATCTTTCAAACAAGCACATTGCTGGGGCTGAGTACTAACTGGTACATGAATGTGACTGAATGAACTGAAAGAGTCTCACATGCATTAGTCTCCATCCTTCTCTGTTGGCAACTGTAAGGTCAGGTCAAAAAGGGGGACAAGGACAGATCTACCATAGTTTTAAAGTGAAATTCAAAATCCTGAAGTTAAACTTGTGGAACAAAAATGAACTTGAGCTCATATCTGCATTAGCATAATGAGGCAAAAAATGAAAACAAGTCTTTCAAAATGAAGCCCAAAGCTTCAAAAGCAAAAAAAGGAGACCTAACCAGAAATAAAAGGCTGACACATTAAACAAAGAAAAAAGCTGGCTATACTTTCATGAATTATAAAAATAAACAAAAGGAAGTAGCTTACAATGGTTTATATATACTGTTTCACACACATCTTACAAGTGGAAGAAACAAGTTCCAGAGAGGAAACGCATACAGAGTGGAGCTTTTATCATCAAAGTCCAAAGCAGGCACATTATAGCAAGGTTTCCAGGCACAAGAATCAAAGAGAGAGTCCCCTAAGAAGCAAGGTTTAGGGAACTTCATATACCATCAAAATGAGTATGTCTGAGGAGTCATTTTTTAAAAAATGAAGATGAAAACAATGGGAAAAGTTTGACTCTGAAAGCTCAAGGTACTTGCTCTCATGAAATTGAGAGAACAGGGGAAGAAAAACAAAAACAGCTGGTGACTAAGCAAAACAAAAGCCAGACAACAAACGTCAATGACTAGTCTTTGTGGCTATGTTCTGGCCATATGCAACTTCTAGCGTTTCAGCGTTACTTTTCATGAACTCCCCTTGACTAAAGATTTGATTCAAAAATACTGCACTTGCTCCACGGTTGAGAGTTTGTGCTTTTTCACATGAGTTTGAACCATCAGGTATTCCTGATACACTACAGGCATATCTTTTTTTAAAGGGTGATTTACTTTTTCCTAAGATTCTGATTTAGAAACTTCACTCCTAATGGTTTATTTCAGAAAACAGAACAGTATCCAAAGGGAAATGAACAGTTTCATTAGGAGAAATTGTTTGGGAATTTTCAGTGCTATGACTGAAACAATAGTGCTTTATTAGATCAGTGCTTTTCAAATTCTCTGCGATAAGGGACCAGGCTTTTTTACTAATCTGTTGTATACTGCTCCTTTTGCAAAATACAATAAAAAAAGAACTACTGTGCTAGAAAATGAAATTAAAAAATAAATACTGATGAGAAAACATCAATCTGAGAGAGTTTCTACAAAATAGCTGAACACTTCTCCAAAACAAGTCTGAAAACAGTCACAACCAAGAGGAGGAGCCTGAGGTAACGTGACAACTAGGTGTATTATAGTGTCCTGGGTGGAATTCTAGAACAGAAGAGACCTTAGGTAAAAACTAAGGAACTCTGATTAAAGTTTGGACTTTGTTAACAATAATGTTTCAGTGTCTGTTTGTTAATTGTAACAAAAGTATAGTGCTCAAGTAAGATGTTACTAATAGGGGAAACTATGGGCACAAGAGAATTCTGTAATCCTTCATGATTTTTCTATAAATTTAAAATAATTCTAAAAAAAGATATATTTAAAAATTTTAAACCAAAGACATACAAAGCACAATTGTCCAAAAATTTAAATTATTATTAAAACATATAATAATACTCTGTCTAATCTCTAAATGTTATATAAAAAGTTTCTAAATTACTCTCGATTTCTGTATTTATATTTATCTCATTCTAGTCAGTAACATGGACTGGCAAAAGCCTGTGGACCACACTTTGAGTAGCATGAGTCTAGACCCGTGCTTCTCAAACTCCACGATGAAGTTTTCACTGGGTATACAGCTGTTAGGGGGAAAGGTAGTCCTGAATGGATTACACAGATGGGTTTGTGGACTCTAACCCCTACTCCAGACCACCAGTGTTCCAGAACCACAGTCTGATCAAATGATTATTAAAGAGTAGATCATTGGGACCTGAGGGTGGAGTTACGCAGCAAGGCTGGCTATAACACCAGAGAGGTGAGCCTTGGGCTCTCTCTTCCTTTGGAGCCATCTCACTTGATTCAGAGCCAGCTCTCAATGCGCCATTGCATTCCAGCTTGGAAAATCTGGTAGGATATTTACAGATTTGTATCCCTCTCTTCTCTTTGTGATATTACTATTTTATTCCCCTTCTCTTGTAAAATAAAATTCTTTAATAACTTTTGTCGCCTGTGCCTGCAGTTGGAATTTATTATAAAAGCCTTTAGAGCACGGGGGTGAGGACCCAGTCAGGGAAACCCATTTTATATTAGGGTTGCCCTGTAACACAGCCAGTAAGAAAAACCAGGATAATGAATTAAGCTTTCCTACACAATTAATTTAATATGATGTAAAGGATCAGTCTGTCTCCTAAGATTATGTTCTTTCCATAGTTAGGTGTGTGTGTGTGTGTGTGAAATGATGGAGAGTAAATGTAGTTATTTTTGTTTGAATGTTTCTGGGCATAAAGTATTGAAGAGTGTCTTAAACAATAAAGGTATTTATCATTTTGCACACAAGAAGTCTGCACTTACTGGGGTCCCCAGGTTGAGAAATTCAGGTGCTGTGATGCCAACAAGGTTTCTTTCATCCACTCCGTGCCATCCTCAGTGTATTGGCTTGTCTCCTTAGCTCACTTTCCTTACGGTCCCAAGATGGCTGCCACAGTTCCTGCTGTTGCACCAAGACAATAATTTTCATCACATAAAGGCTGTTGGAGGCAGGTTTACCATGAAAATAAAGACACTTATGCCTTAGAACCCTTCACTTACACATATTCCTTCCAAGGGCCTGAGGGGGACCCTGGGAATGCATTCACCTAATCAGATAGTTTTGCAAACTGAAAAAAACACAAGCCAATTTAACACCCTTTACCTTAAAAAGGACTCCCAGATTGTATAGTCCTCAATCCTCACAACCTGGATCATCCCTCAATGCACTTTTTCTTCATGTGTCTTTTTAAAACTAGGAAAAACCTTTCTCTGAATTCTGGCACTATATCTCATTGGCCAAAACTAGGTCAAAGCTCACTCCTGAACAAATCAATGGCCTGTAATTGGCTTATGCTAATCAAGATTCATCCCTGCTTCAGGCAATGAGTCCAATTTAGCCTGAAACCTCTGGCTACCCCTGAACAAAACTGTGATTCGAAAAGCAAGGAAGAACATGTTTTAATATACTGCCTACCTCACCTATCACAGAGAGTTTTTCTTTAGATCTTCATTTACAAAACTTAAAGTTGATGATTTCATGTTGATACCAAACTATTTTTGAACTTTACAGGTAAGTGAAATTTAAAGATCTGGGCCTGCTAACCAACTCAAAAGAAAAAGTGAGCATAATTATTAACTTAAAAATGGATCTTGATGGTCTTACTTTTTTGTCTTTTTCTTTAAATTGAGGTATAATTGACATATAGCATTACATTACTTTCATGTAACACAATGATTTGATATTTGTATATATTGTAAAGTGATCACTACAGTAAGTGTAGTTAATATCCATCATCCTCCAGTTATAATTTTTGTCTTGTTATGAAACATTTACAATACACTCTCAGCAACTTTCAAATCTGTAATACAGTATTATTAACTCGTCACTGTGCTCTACATTACACCCATGACCTGTTTATTTTATAAACAGGAATTCATACCCTTTGACTTCCTCTACTCATTTGTCCACCCCCACCCAATAATAATTTTTAAAGTCGATTTTAATGTCGGTATACTCATAATGTTCCTCAACCAGCTAGGTCTGGTTACCTGGAAATAGAGCCTGAGATGTGACTGGTGAGTCATTCATTGAGCAAACCTCTCAGGAGAAACCTGCAAGAGAAAGGTAACAGGATAGGACAGGACAAAAAACTAAGTCATAGTTGTAGCTGGAGTCTAGCTTCAAATTGATCCCATGGGGAATTTTGGGATGTATTTTGCATCAGAATTAGTCCACTGTTGAAGTCTAGGAACTGAGCTTTGCACCCCGTATCACTGTTATTGGTTGGGCAAGGGGAGTGACTCACAACATTCCTGTTATCTCTAGATGAGGTGGTTCTGTCTGAACAAAAGTGATTCTCTGGCAAGGTTTGCAGATAATTTGAGCCAATACTCATAGCAGCTGGCAGATGGGTCCCACAGCCCAGTAAGGAGATCTGGGTGGGACCCCAACACTGTCCAATATGTATGCTTCCATTGAGTGGTGCCCTGGCTGCTTACCAGGGGTAAACATGATGGAACAGTTTTGTCACATATATATAGCTAATGTAGAGAATAAGCTAGGCTCATGAACAATAATCATAAAGCGATTTAATTTTGTCTTTCACTATCCCTTCAAATTTATTAGATGGAATTAATTCTTCCTCTGCTTATAAAGGACGCTGAAGTTGTCTCAGAACTTTTTTGAGACAAACAAACAAAAATTTCTATCATGACTTGAAATACCCAGACAATCTTTTTTTTAATTTATTAGATTTAATTGTATTTGACATCATTTGTAGTCCTCAGGGGGTTCCCACAACCATTTCACCCCTGCACCATCACCTCAGTCCCTTGTGCTCTTTATGCCTTCATCCCTGCCCAGACAACCTTTTTATCAAAATTAGACTAGCTGGGCTCACCCACTTGCCTTTTTCCCTACTTGCTAACCATGGATCTGACCATGGCAGGGAGGGGAAGGAATGGAGGAAAGGTAAGGAAGGCAGGAACTTCTTGGCCAACCAATTGGGTGATAGCCTCTGTGGCTATCATCCGTGGCCTTGATTTTGCTAATTAATGCAGGAGGCACTTGGGCATGGAGCAAGCATTCCTGATTGTGGCCCTGGAGTATGGTGTGGACATGCAAAAGCATGTGCACCTGTGCCAGCCCACAACCATTGCACTTCAGTAGATCAGCCTGTTCTGTTCCCCACTGTTTCTGGTGCATCCACTCATACTCTGCACCTCTGGCCTGCACCCCAGTTCTTAAATGCATGCCTGCATAAATAAATAAATAATCCTTTTTTTAAAAAAAAGAAAAAGAGCATTAAAGGCTGAAAAAGCCACTGAGGGTTCAAGGACTCTCCTTTACCCTTCTGCCCAAATTGATAGAGAACCTGCTCTGTGCTTGTCGGCACAAGACCAACCTAAGATGATTTTGAAGACTGAGGTCCTAGTAAATGCTTAAAATTGACTTTCTAATACCAGATAGTTTCACTCCTAGGAGACTATAAGGGAACCAAATAAGGGAACAAGGAAAAAAATAATAACAATCTAAAAAAAACACCTCACAACAAAGACAAGGACAAATCAGAAATACTTTGTGTGTGATGGGCAGGGTGGGGGGTAGGGAATGGGATGAGGGCAGAAACTGCACAAGGGACTGAGGTGAGGGGGCACTGGTGAAATGGTGGTGGGAACTCCATGAGGACTACAATTGATGTCAAATATATATAAATACAGATAAAATAAAATAAAATAAAATAAAACTGACTTTCTTTTGTAGGAAACTTTCATGGTCTCTTCAGGGACTTCACAATCAGATTTTACAGCTTCCCTGACCTAAGCAATTGTTTTTCAAGTTTACCTGGTTCCTTATTCCTTCCATAGTCCCTGGAAATCTAGTGCTTTCCTCAGAATCTCTGTCAAGAACTGGTCACTCCTCTCCATGCTGTCAGACAGGATGGGAGTGGGTGGGTAAGTCCCCACAGTTCTCTCTCACAGACATCTAGGGCTGAGAAACATACAGGCAGTCTTGGCCCAATTTATTTTACAGTGTGTCAGCAGATAGCCAGCCCCACTCTCATGGAGGCCCAGGGCAAGTAAGGGTTAATTAGGCAGCTTCAGTGACAACATTGGGAGAGTTAAACAGGCTTCTGAGATTAAGATGGTAAATTCTAAGAGGTGCTAACCAAAACATACTCCAGAGATGAGGTCAGAAAGTCCAGGAGGACTAAACAAAAACAGTAAAACTTGAGAGAATTTAACCTTGGACAGGGGAGGTAAATTCTAAGAGAAGAAAAACAAGATTTAAATACCTCTAGACACAGGACCACAAAGGTTTCCTTGCCCCTCCCAAGCACAGTATACCTGGAGTCCTAGCTTTCTTCCTTTATTTTTTTCTTAAAAGTTTTATTTACTTATGCATACAAGAACTGGGCCACAGGCCAGAGGTGTGGGGGTGAGAAGATTCACTGGGGACAGAGTGGGGAGCAGAACAGACAGATTGACTGAAATACACTGCTGAGGGGAGCAGAAGGCAAGACAGGAGAGGTCTGCTGTGCCATGTGGGTCAGCTCTCTGGCTGGGGATCCAACTTGTACAGCAATGGCTGAGGATGCTTCATAGTGCAGTGCTTAAACCCTTGTGCCACCAGGGAGCCCCTTCTTTCTTTCTTTAAATAAACTTTACTTACTTAAAGTTTGTTTCTCTGCTTTTTATCTAAAATGTCTGTGAATTCCTTTTCATGACTTTGTGGGACAAGAACCTGTGATGGTTCAAGGGCTGAATTAACAGTGCACACTGGCGTCATAGTCATTTAGATTTTTGGAGCAGAGTCTGTTTCACTAGGCTTAAGTGAAGGGCATTTACATCATCCACATCACAACTCTCTCCAAGCCTCTTTTCTCAGCCTGTCTATTCTGTGTGGGTGGAGAGTTTAAGAGCCATTTAACCCTGTGTGGTCCTCCACTGAACCACAGCCAGAGGTTGAGGTTGGCATGAGACATTTTGGCCAAGAAGTTGGCCAAGGGGAGGGTATCACTGTGGTCCCCCACCACGCAGCTCTGGTACCTGCAGAACTGTAAGAAGCTTGCTGCCTTGATGCTTACTGGAGGTAAACTTTGGTGTCTACTCCCCCAGTTCTTTGCTAACAATTGTCCCTTACCAGCACCAGTACCTCAGCCATCGAACAGGCACAAAAGCATCAGTTTAGGAAAAACAGTCAACTAACAATCTTGGGTTTAAAAACTAAGATTATATCTACCTTTTTGTAGGAGGAGTCTAAAGTCAATTTATCAAAATAAGAAAAGGAAATTCCCTATTACAACCCATTAAAAATTAAAAGTGAAAAGATAGAAGACTATATCACAAGTGCTGGAGCTAAAACAAAACAAAATAACATAACAACCCAGAGAACTGTCTCAATCCAGTAAAACTGTAATATGCCTGATGAGGAGTTTAAGGTAATAGTTATAAGCATGATTGTTGAATTAAGAAAAACAATGGATGATTTAAAAAAAAACAGGAATACTGATCAAAAAAATATGAGATGCTTCCAAAAAATACAATAAACAAAGTAAAAGATACAATAAATGTTCTCAACAGTAGACAAATATAAGTAGTGGAGAGAATCAGTGAGTTTGAAAGCACAGGGGTGGAGAAGAAACAAATAGAACAATAAAAAAATATTAAAACAAATATAGTGTAAGAACTCTTTGGGACAGTCAAAAAGAAACAATAGCTTGGGGGTTCCAGAAGGAGAAGATCAATGAAACTGAGAGTTAGTACTTTGAGGAGATAGAATGAATATAAAACATAAATCTATTTATGCTGGGACAAATGAGTCTGTGAGTATACTGACTTCCCACAAGAAACCAAAAATAAATAATGTGAATAGGGAATGTAATGAACCTTGGAAATTGACAGTTGTCCATTTATCAATCTGTTCTCCTCTAGTTTTCAGTTTGGGATATTGTCTGATTTAAAATGTTGTTAAATCATAGTATGAATTCTGTGTGCAATATCCAAACAAAGCTTAATGATCATTCATACAAACCAATAATCTGTTCCATAACAAGCAGAAAATAATGTTCTCCAATTTGAAGGTGATGAAATTTGCTACTAGACTGAAACTTTAACTATCACTTATTCTGACGAGTCTTATTAAAAGTCAGTATATGTCATGATATTATTGAACGATAGATGAACTATAGATGCAAAGCAAATGATAAGAATCATATTCAGGGGCCTCCCTCATGGCGCAGCAGGTTGAGTAACACACTGTGAAGCATCCGCTGCACGAGTTCGATCCCCAGCCAGGGAGGGGACCCACATGGTGCTGCAGACCTCTCCTGCCTCTCCCGCTGCTCCCTCAGCAGTGTACTTCTGTTGATCTGCCTGTTCTGCTCCCTACTCTGTCTCTGGTGAATCCTCTCACCTTCTGCGACTCTGGCCTGTACCCCAGCTGTTGTATGCACTAAAAAATAAATCTTTAAAAAAAAAGAATCCTATTCAATGAGAAAATAGAAAAAGTTGTTGGCAGAGTCCTTTAACAAATGACTCTTGTAGAACCTAGTAATAAGAGCACACGAGGTGGAAGAGCAGTTCTCATCAGATGTGCCTACCATTACTTCACAATAGGAGGAAGTCACTGATGTGTACCATGGTATAATTCAGCTCTTGGCATAGTGTGATATAATACGTGATTGAGGAGTTCTGCAAGACTTTTTGTTCCCGTTATCCCTGAAAATCCATGCTAATCATTTGCTTGGTTACCCAAAGTTCTGTGAGTCATAATCTTAACAGGAAAAGCTGTGCTGAGATCAGCACTGACACAGTCCCACTCAGGTATGTTACAAGAATGATACTCAAATAAAAGAGGCTGCAACTAAATGCCAACCCACAAAGTACTTATTCAGAGAGAACACACACACACACACACAGAGGCTGTTGTTCTGATTCTCTAGAGAACCCTAACAAATTGAAGCCCTTTTGGAGACCTTTCAGAGGTGGGTCCCACGCCCTATGCTATGGCATCTGTCCAAGACAGAATTCCCAGGCATGAAGGTGGTTGGCAAGGATGTTAAGTACAACCAGAGAGCTACATCTCTAGGGATGGGCTAGTCAGCCCCTGGAAGCAGGACCATGTGGGCTACAGTGGAGCTGGTTAGCTTTGGGTGTGGGTAAGGAGATTGAGTGGGTAAGGATATGGCGTCTAAGAAAATATCAGAAGGACCAAAAGGTGTGTCTGAAACTGCCCTGAAGTTAACTTCAAACACTAATGATCTATATTTCTAATGTTGGAGTGAAATCAGGATTTCTTCAAAGGACTGAATTTTATACCATTGGTACAATCATGGAGGACTTAAATTTCCACTAACTCTTGATAATTCTTGAGACATCTGGAGATAAAGCAATGATGTCCTATTTGGCATATTTCAGATTACATTCAAAAGCAGCAAGAGTGAATCAAGTTACTTCCAGCATGTACTGTGGACAAAGAATGAAGAATCCATTTACCTTCTCTCCTATTACAACACATTCAAATCTCAGTGTCTGAGTTCAATATGCTACACTTCACATCTGATAGACCCCTAAAATAGTTTTCTATTTCTGCATAAGAGACTACCCCAAATTTAGTGGCTTTAAGCAATAACATTCCTCTGTTTATAATGCTGCAATTTGGACAGCTTGTCTCTGAGCCACTTAATGTTAATTAGGATGGTTTGTCTAGCTAGGGGCTGAACTATCTGAAAATGTTCTTATGCACGTGGCTGACAGTTGGTTCTGGCTATTGGCTGGGAGCACAGCTGAGGCTGTCCCTGGGACACCTTAGTTCTCTACCAGATGGCCAGTTTGAGCTTTCTAAGAGCATGATGTCTGGGTTCCATAAAGGAGGATTTCAAAGAGGCCAAACCAAAAGCTGTAACACTTCTTAAGACCTAAGGCCACATTCTTCTAAACAAAGCAAGATAGGCCAGCACAGATTTAGGAAGGTAGATAGAATTCTAAGATGACTCCCATGAGCTCTGCTCCCTTGGTATTATTCCCATCATCATGTTTCATGGTAAATAAGATTTTATTACAAGGAAAAGGGACTAACAGATAGCATTCAAATTATTAATCCATTGCCCTAAAGATAGAGCTATTATCCAGGTGGGTCTGAACTAATTACCTGACCCCTATTAAAGCAAAGTTTTCTCTGGCTGGTGGCAGAAGAGAAATGTGAGAGGGAGTCAATGAGAGGAAGATTTTTCCACTGCTGAAATGGGCTTAGGCACATGGCAAGGGCTTATATGTGGCCTCTAGAAGCTAAGAGTAGTCCCTGGCCAATAACTGGTAAGATAATAGGGAGCTCACTCCTATAACCAAAAGATAGTAAATTTTGCCAATATTCCAAGAAAACTTGACAATGGATCTTTCCATAGTTGAACCTTTAGATAAGACGACAGTAAGTCAATGACTTGATTTCAGCCTTTTGAGAGCTTGAGCTAAGGTCCTAGCTAAAAAGTACTAGATTATTGACATAATGAAACTGTGATATAATGAATGTGTGTTATTTTAAGCTATAGCTTAAATAACTTGGTAGGATCAGAGGGATGGAAACTTGGTAGGGTCAGAGGGATGGAAACTTGGTAGGGTCAGAGGGATGGAATAGACATCACTTCCTATTGAAAGAAGTAGCAAAGCCTTACTTTTGTAAATGGCTGTGGGATTGTTGTTTGAAAATATAAGGTCTACCCCACTCCAATAATAGTTGGGACTACCTGAAAGAAAAAAACATCAACTGATATTCTGAGCCACCTATGTGTGTGAGTTTGGATATTTTAATTGAGGAGAACTAAACAGTAAGACACAAAATTAATGTGACCTACAGTCAATTTATTTTTTATCATGCTGGCCTAACAAAAATTGTATAGAACAGGGGCCTCTCTGGTGGCACAAGGGGTTAAGTCGCAGCACTATGAAGCAGTCCACAGCCACTGCAATATGAGTGAGATACCCAGCCATGTGGCTGACCCACATGGCGCAGCAGACCTCTCCTGTCTCACCCACTGCTCCCCTCGGCTGTGTATTTCAGTCAATCTGCCTGTTCTGCTCCCCACTGTTTCTCTGGTGAGTCATCTCACACACCTCCCCCACCTCTGGTCTGCACCCCAGCTCTTGTATACATAAATAAAATAAATCTTAAAAAATAATTACATAGAACACCATCCCTTTTACAAATCAGAAATGGTGATCCTAATTTTTGAAGATTGTTTTTTGTTGGCAAGTAATCTTAAAATTTCCACCTACAATTTTCAATCCACAAGTGTACCAAACACTGACAGGGGATCCAATGGGGCCTCAAGTGTGAGAACGACCGTTGTGTGCACATCTATGGAATAATCACAGAGAAAGTGGTCCTTCTGACATTACAGGTTAAAAGAATTAAATAACAACTCACCTTTGAAGGTCCTTCAAGCAGGAAGCATTCCCATACTGATAGCTCAGATCTTTCCTGGGACTTGATACAGGTCCAGAGAATTTATGAGAATATTAAAGTCACAAGCCATCCCCATGATGTTACCAGTTTATTCGCCCAGAGATCACAAAGTGTGTTCATAGGTAAAAAAAAATCTAAAAATGTACCTTTCCCCAAAATAAATAAAGTCAGTAAATAATTGAGATAGAGATTAAAACAAAAAATCAAATATCTATTTGAAGGCATCCCTATAATAAATAGAAAATTGACTTTGGGAACAGGAATTATGATAATAATAACCATTGTATTCATTGAGTGTTTGCTGAATGCTAAACACCATGCCAAACACTTCATTTCATTCTAACTTCATTACACAGTCAAAGTATTAGGCCATTCTAGAACAGACTTATTGATAGTCTGCCTGCTAGAACAGAAATGCCATAGCCTGGGTAGTTTATACCACAGAAATTTACTTCTCACCGTTCTGGAGGCTGGAGATGAGTCTGCCAGCACGGCTGAGTTCTGCTGCGAGTACTCTGCAGACTGCAACTTCCATCTGTACCCTCACCTAACAGGAGAGCAGAGAGAAAACAAATCCCCTGAGACTCTTACAAAAGCACTAACCCCTTTTATGAGGGCTCTGCCCCCATGAGCTCATCTAATCCTAAACTCTCAATACTGTAACCTTGGGGTGAGGGGTGAGGGGTAACACGTAAGGGTAAGGGGTAGCATTTCAACATGAATACCCAGGGGAGAAACCAACATTCAGTTCACACAAACTACCCTGAAAGATAGTTTTTGTTGTTTTGATCAACAAATAAGAAAATTAAACCACACAAAAAAAGTTGAATAAATTGCTTCCAATCATTCTAGAAGTCCAAATCAAGTGTGTTTAACACACTTTTAGCATAATGCCATTCAGGGGAAATCCTGTGGACTGCTGGAGACAAAGGGCCTTGGGAGGAGACAGGACACAATGCCCCCACTAGAAGGAAAGAAAAACTTAGACAAGGGGGAACCAGAAACACAGCAAGAAGGACAGCCCCAAGGATGCCAGGGAGAGCATCAGAGGGCACAGACAGCTTTAATGGATGGATTTTTCAGGCGTCATAAATTAATGGGCAGTTTTCACTGATCTGAACTTTGGCAGCATGCAGAGTAGAAGGAGGAAAGGGCTGAATTTACATTCCATGTCGATTTCATAAATTGCTCTTAAACTGTGTGGTAAAGATTTTGCTCCAGATTTCAGATTCTCTTTGGATGTGAGGAGAGAAGGGATTACACCAACTCAGTTATATTATATAAGATTACATAAAAGGAAAAATTGGGGCACGTATGCTCCTAGCAAGGAGCAACAAGAAGTCCTCCTTATCTGTAACTCCTAGGGAAGAGTTTATGAACTTTGCTGGCACCAAGCTATCTGAAAACTCTCAAAAATGGCTGGAAAGTTTGAAATGATCACTTGCATCTGATGGATAGAATTTAAAACATGATCCTATTGGACTTTTATCACTTATACAAGTTCAACTGTGTCATCTAAATCAGAGAGCGCTCACAAGAAACCCAACAGTCACCTTGAATTGGCTACATATTTAACAGAAAATTTTGCTGATATATTCTATAAGTTATTACCACCTTCTGAAATTAATACATACCATAGGATTAATGAAAGTTCTTGTTTATTCAGTTCTCTAAAAGAGTTTGCATAGAATGTTTGTTAGAAATTGACCTCAAAATTATCTGGAGCTGTTATATCCTTATGAGGATCACATTTGAAATGACTGATGCTGTATGTTTAAAGGAAAAGTGGGTCTTTTAGTTAACTTTGACAAATTGCACTTTTTCTAGGCATTTGTTTTTATAACTTTAATAACTTCATTTATTTTTAAATGCCAGGAAGTTTTTCCTCTTAATTTTATTGTAATCTGTGCTTCTCTTTGTTTTATCTACAGTAAAAGAAGAAAATACTAAAGTTCAAAAAAACCACCAAGAGGAATACTTGCCAAACATTTCCAAATTTGATCAGAAATGATGATGAACACCAACAGACTCCAGCAGGGTATATGTATCTTTGAGAACAGGAGATAGTTCCAAGATTCTGAGTAAATCACCAAGACTGAGGAACTTGAGGAGAACAAGAGAAAAGCAGTAGGTGCCCCTAGGGAGAGGCCAATTCAGTCGAGTATTCATAGCAATCATTTGTATATAATTGCCCCTGGAAGCCCTGAAACTTGAACTAGCTGCAGTGACTTCCAGAGACTGCATCTGATTGGTGGGTCTAGATCACATGTCCACCCCGTGGTTCAAGGGAAACCAGGAAGTGAATATCTGTACTTACAGCTTTGAAGGGGTAGATGGGTTCAGATTCCTGTGGAGGAATAATAGGATTCAGATGCTGGGCGATCTAAGAGAAAGACATATCTCCCCCACAGTAAAATAAGACAATATAACCTAGATGTAGAGAACAGGGCTGATACACAGAATGCCAAGGTGCAGATGCTCTGTAATGATAAACAAGTTAGTCAAGCTTCAGGAGCTTCCGTTTCATCTGTAAATGAACCGTCAGAGTGCTGTCAGGAGGATTAAATTAGTTAATTCATTGCATGAGTTAATTCAAGTGCTCAGTAAATGCTAGATATTAGAGTAATTTTTCTCCTTCTTACATTCCATTTCTTCATTGCCCACCCCCCCATATCAACATATACCTTTTCGCACATACTTAGAATCCCAAAAGTGGAGCCCGCCCCGGTGGCGCAGTGGGTTAAGCAACGCACTATGAAGCAAACCGCAGCCACTGCAGCATGAGTTCGATCCCTGCCGCCGGCCAGGGTGGGGACACACATGGCGCAGCAGACCTCTCCTGCTGTGCCCACTGCTCCCCTCAGCAGTGTGTTTCTGTCAATCTGTGTGTTCTGCATCCTGCTCTGTCTGGTGGATTCTCTCACCACCCCCACACCTCTGGCCTGTACCCCAGCGCTTGTATGCATAAATCAATAAATCTTTAAAAAAAAAAAAAGAATCCCAAGTGTTCTTACTTAACAAAATTATATTATCCTTACACAACGAAATATATACTCACTGCTCCTTTAAGCCTCAAAGTCCAAACGTTTTTTTCCAGTTTTATATCTAGGCTATCTGGCAGATGCCTCTCTCTTTTGTTCCATCACAACCCTTATTGATAGTCTATAATATGTCATCTAAAATTTAAAGTGAAAAATCAATATGTTCTCTACATAAAACTGAGGGGGGGGCCTCCCTGGTGGCGCAGTGGGTTAAGCAGCGCGCTGTGAAGCAAACCGCAGCCACTGCAGCATGAGTTCGATCCCTGCTGCCGGCCAGGGAGGGGACCCACATGGCGTAGTAGACCTCTCCTGC
>JAGFMF010011823.1:10685515-10723812 GCA_019455555.1 Galemys pyrenaicus
GCAGTGTACTTCAGTTGATCTGCCTGTTCTGCTCCCCACTCTCTGTGGTGAATCCTCTCACCCCCCCACACCTCTGGCCTGTACCCCAGTTCTTGTATGCATAAATAAATAAATCTTTAAAAAAAAAAAACTGAGGGGGGAAAGGAAGAAGGAAATTAGAGTACATAAGCATATCTATGAACAGCAGAGAAAAAAATGTGTTGCTGGAATTTTCTTATTTCTGCAGTGTTATATATGTACCATAGTTGGTATTTATGACATTTTTTTTTGTCACTCCATGTTCACTTGGCTTTCCACCAGCATCTCAGTCAGTTGGGGATCTTTACCTAATGAAGTGAACCAAGTCTTAATTTCTGTGAGTTCCAAGTATTTTCGGGACCTGTTACTGAGCTAGGGAGGCTCCTAAGACAAGAACAGAACAGGACTCAAGGACAAAATTTTGTAAAAGTTGCTGTTCCTATAGGTTGGTAAACAAGAGCTTTAACCCCTGATGACTTTCAGTCTAGACATGTGCTACCATAAATTTCCTTGGTTCACTGCTGTTGTGTTTTTTTTTTTTCCCCTCTTAACCAAGCTTATCAAGTTGGCTGCTATGAATGAAAAGGGAATCACAGATCTTGAGACCAGACAGATTCAAACCAAAACAACAGACGCACAGCCTCCTTGAGAGGCTCACCCTGGAGGCAGTCACGAGCCCTGCACAGCCACTGAGCTGCAGCTGATGGACGCTCACAACCAGCGCTCACAACCAGCGACAATAACGGATGTCAGCCAAGCCCACTTGCCTTCCGGGTCAATAAAGTTGAATTCCTTTGCTCTCAACAACCACCCCCACTCCAAGCCCTGGCACCGAGTCTCTCACATGCCCAGAGAGGTCTCTCCAGAGCTTTTTTCCTGCTCTTTCACTAATCAATAAACCCTAACTCCTTGCCTGCCCTCATGGGTGTCTGTAAGAGTCCTCTTTGCAATCTTGACCAGAGGGTCTCAAGAGCTCTTTTCCAGGCTTTAGAGCAGGGCCCCTCAGTCCATCGCTCTGATTTTCTTTCTTTAAAAAAAAAAAAGATTTATGCATACAAGAGCTGGATACAGGCCAGAAGCGTGAGAGGTGAGGGGATTCACCAGAGACAGAGTGGGGAGCACATCAGGCAGATGGACTGAAATACACTGCAGAGGGGAGCAGCGGGCGAGGCAGGAGAGATCTGCTGCGCCCTGTGGGTCTCCTCCCTGGCCGGATCAAACTCTCGCTGCTCTGCCGGCACAGTGTAGCACTCAACCTACTACGCCACCAGGGAGGCCCCAGCGCTCTGGTTTTCAATGCGTAGAACAGTAGACAATAGCTGCTTCGCTCCTAGCTTGTCCTCAAGTATTGCTGGAGGGTAGGCTGAGATGGAGGGAGGTAAGGCGTGCTCCGGGCATGTGCGGTGACATTCTACCCAGTGACTGCAGAATTCCACTTTTATTATTGGCAGTGTCTGGGGGTTTTCTTGAGTCCCGTTCCTCTTTCACGCACTATGAATCATGTTGCAGATGGGGTTCCTTGAAAGCAGATACTGAGATGGAGCTTTGGGGTACGGGGTGTTTATTAGGGACCCCCACTTACGACGTTAAGTGAGCAGAAGCAGAATTGGGCAGAGGAATCGAACTGTGGTGCAAGCCTGGTGAAGTCTCAGCCAACCTGGTGGGGGCCTTGGAGGGGGCTCTGGAGGGAACATGGCCTATCCACGCAGCTGAACTGCTCATCACCAACCGCCCCAGGGAGGCCTGGCCTGGGAGGATGCTCTGTGGGGCCGGGAAGCCGTCCACTGACCACAGTGCCCATGACTGAGTGAGTGGCAAGTCCTTCTTTCCTCCTTTTTCACTCGTGATGGGAGATAATGTCATCAAAACAAATTTCTTAAAGCTCTCATGGCTTTCTCTGGACTCGCTTATTGTTCATTGTACTTAAACCATGGGAAGGCTGACATTTACTTTATGTTCATATTAAAAGTATATTGGCATTATGGCTGCTTCAAGTTTGCTTAAATGCCTCCTCAAACTTGGATGATTCCCACCCAGCTATTAGAAGCAAAGTTACCTGTGTTGTTTTTTTCTGTCTCCATCCTTTATACCCCTCTGGCTTTCTCCCTCTCTCCTCCTTCTTAACCTCCGACACTTTAGTTCAGTTATCAATGCCCACTAGTTCATTTTCATTTTGCTTTGCTAGTTCTTGTTTCCTTATATTATTCATATATGTGAGTCTTTCAATATTTGTCTTTACCTTCTGACTTACTTCTCTTTCCATTTTCCTGTATATGGTAGCATTTCATTTTTCCTGAGAACTGAATAGTATTCCACTGTGTGGATACACCACCTCTTCTTTACCTAATCCTCTATCCATGCGCACTTAACTTGCTTCCAAACCCATGTCTTTCTTTTAAAAAGATCTGGGGAGACTGTCCATGTTTTCCATAAACAGCAACCCCACCCCCTGGTAGGAATCAGGCGCATCACCCCATCAGTACTATAAGCCTCTACTTGTGTGCCTGCCCCGCAATAGCACATGGACAACTCATCTTCTAAGTCAGTAGAAGTACAGGTGAGTCTGCTGGTGGAAACACCCTGCCCCTGGCATTAAAATGAAGCACAGAACTTTGAAGTTGGGTGATGAAATTTCTGCAAATGGTGCCCTGGGTGTGATGGTCAAATGTGCCTTCTCTTTTCCTTTGTTATGCAGCGAATACAGCTCTCCAGATTGATGTGTTTATGTTAAAGGTGTTTCCTAGAAAGAAAAAAGGAATGTAAGTCAGAGTGTGGCAAGTTGAATTGCATTTTAAGTGCATTTGTGGTGTTCCTAATATAAAGGAATTTGTTCTGCAAAATGGAAGTTATTTTTATTAGTCATTTTTCACCCTCTATCCCCTTTTCTTCACCTCCAGCAAAATTAATTTGTTAATTAATTTGATTGATTTTTAAAAGCAATATACACCTGCACAATTTAGTAAGTGGCTCCCTATTCCTAATGAGCTAACTAGGGTTCATAAAATTATCCCACCAGGAGGTAATAAAAATGTGAATATAAAATCTTTCCACTAATGAATGATAAAAGTAAATAGCCCCATGAAAGTGCCAAACACCTAAACTCATTATGAAAAATTCACAATAGTTTAAAGAGTTAAATGGCAATATGTACATGACTACCATTCAGAACCAAGGAAGATGGAATATTTTAAGGTTTCTAGGATTAAATCAGTAAATGTCCTTCACTCATTGTGATTTGATATTAATACTATAATTCATAAGTCTTTAAGTGCCATAAATTTTATTAATCTGTTGTAAATTTTACTTTTGCTTTGTAGTATAATTAATTTAACACTTTCTGCAGGCCAGACCAAGGGAGGTTTCTAAAATACTGTCCTTCCTCCAAGGAATTCACAATTGTATAAATCAAAAACTATAGCGCTGCCCACGTAGACCTCTGTCCAAGGCTCCCTGAAAGAGGCCACTGTGGCTGTCAGCAAAGGGGACACAGGACAGGTTACCCAAGTCAGAAGGAAAGGCGACAGGAATTAGCAGTGAACATATTGCTCTGGCTCCTTCTTGTTCTTTCAGTTCTAAGAATGTTCCTTCAGCTTGCCCTATGGGAAGAAAGGATTTACCTCCTTCCATCCCTGCCACATGCACTGACTTCCCAGTCTGCCACGCCGCAGAAAGGCTGATAGCATAATGTTAGTTAGGTCAGTTTCAGTACTTCTTTTACAGCTAACATTACAGTTCCAAAGCAAGTGATAGCCATAGTTGAACCAGCTGACATTTTATGATCACTGTTCCTTTCTTTCCTTAGTATTATTATTTTTGTTTGCTCGTTTTGTAGCCACAAACCCTCTGCTTAAGTCTCTAAATCTCCACTCCAATTTTTGTATTGATTTCACCTTCTTCTTCCACCCTGGAGACTTATGACCCACACTGGCTGGCTGTCCTCCGTGCAGGACCCTTCAGCCTAGAGGGCAACAGGCCACAGGCTGGGGTTTCCCTTTACTTTCATGCTAAGGACAACATTTTCTCCTTCCTGGGTTTATTGTCCTAAGTGGTTCTCTCTCTCTCTCTCTCTTCCTTCTTCACTGGTAAAGATTTATTTATGCATACAAGAGCCGGGGTACAGGCCAGAGGTTGGGGGTGGGGGGGTGAGAGGATTCATCAGAGACAGAGTGGGGAACAGAACAGGCAGATTGACCGAAATACACTGCTGAGGGGAGCAGCGGGCGAGAGAGGAGAGGTCTGCTGTGCCATGTGATGTGGGTCACCTCCCTGGCCGGGCATCAAACTCATGCTACAGTGGCTGTAGACAGCTTCGTAGACAGCTTCACAGTGCTGTGACTTAACCCCTTGTGCCATCAGGGAGGCCCTGATTGGTTCTCTCTTAATTTACTCCCTCATATTGGGAGGCATAGCTCCTGATGCCTTGAGAAAGGTTGTATGAGAAGCAAGTTTTGAAGTTACTCATATTTGGACATAGGATGGCTGGAGCAGGAGAACACTTGTAGGTGAGATGGGTGTACATGATTTTGATCACAGTAATGGTTTCATAGTTGTCCACATGTGGCAAAACTCCTCAAACTGTGTACAGTATTTGTATATCAATGATACCTCAACTTAGCTACAAGGAAACAAAAAACATGTAAATATAAATATGGATATGAAAATAAAAAGAGCATAATAAATTCAAAAATCTATCATCTTATGCTGTTAGCAAGTCTGTGGGGGAGGGGTGGGGGGAAGCATTCTTAAATCGGGCTTATGAGAATGCAAATGGTACAACCTGAATAGGAATTTAACAATATTTTGCCAAATTACAAACATATTTTACCTTCAGCCCACTAATTCCATATCAAATCTGTACCAAGCATATATTGGCAGAAATGCAAAATGGCATCAGTGCAAAACCCTTCACTTAAATGCTATTTATAATAAGAGATTTGATTCCATCTAAATGTCCACCAGCAGAATATTATAAATAGTGGTATAGCTACATATTGAAGCACAACCCAGTTAAAAAGAAATGAAGACTCAATACACTGTATGGAATGATCATCAGGACATACTGTTAACTGAAGAGACCAAGTTAGGAAATATTGAGCATGCTGCTGCTACTTTTTGTTCCTGGAAGTGCTCTATAATAGGTCTGGATGGTAACTGCACAGGGCATATGAATATGTAAAACCCCATTGAGCTGAACTGTACATTTAAGATTAGTATACTTTTCCATATGTATGTTAAATCTCAATTTAAAATTAAAAAATAGATGGCAGCAGATTTAGTGATGAGTGGGAAAAGAGGAAATGGAAACAGTAAAAATTTTAGCTATGAAGAAAAAACAAGCTAGAACAGAATGTAATATCAAAGGAGAGCTTTTCCCTCCCTCCCTCCTTTCCTTACCTCTTTCTTCTCCTCCCTCCTTCCTTCCCTTTCCCCCTTCCTTTTGACTCCCTTCCTTCCTCCCTCTATCCCTTTTCTTCCTCACTCCTCCATTCCTTCCTTCTTTTTCATAACGGGAAAGAATGAAGCATATATAAAAACTGGTAGCTAATGAGATCATTTGAATTTAATCATTTGGATTTTAAATTATCTATACATGAAAAAGAAATATAACAGTGTGAGGTCACTGGAAAGTTGGGAAGATATGGGGGTCAAAATACTTCAAGAGGGATTATCTTTAGATAACCATCACAGAAAGTGCAAGAATAAGAAGTGAGGAACATGGTAGGGTTATCAGCTATTAAGGGCTTATTTGAAATTAATGATTATATAACTGTCTCAGCAGGACTCACAGGAAGTAGAAAGTTGGGTTCCTTCTCAGTTGGAATTTGCCAGATGGTTTCAATTAAGAGAAAATGGGGTTTAGATCATCAACCAAGCATGTCACTAAAATAATCATTCATTCCGCCTAAGGTGGGTAACAAGAAAGTAGAGAAAGCAGAGGGTTGATTGAATAGAAGCAAACAGAAGTGCCATGGATTTAAGGTCCATGTAGTTGAAAAGTGATTGTAATAAGACTCACTGAAGTTTCTGAGTATTTCCCAAAGTGTTTTCTGAAGAATATTACCAGATAAATGGCTCACATGCTAATAATGCATCTTAAGATTCTGAGACACCTTGTATTAGAGAAACCATTTTACTATGTTTCTCCAAACCCTGGGTCCTTGATTTACTACACTTTTTTTGTAACATCTATTAACATTCTTCTAAACCAGTATTCTTCCTAATATCTTTTAGCAACTTTGCTTTGTATGTCACATGCTAGAATTCTCACATGAATGAGATGAAGCAGATAATCATCACAGCATATGGCCGTTCTTTTTCTATTTGCTTTAATATATTTTAATATGAAAATAAAAGGTTATAACATATTTTTAAAAGGCTAAAGGAAGCGTGGTTAATAAAGTTAGTACTGCAAGGTTTATCATATTCTGCTATGAAGGTAAATAAGACAATATCATTGTGTTGAATAATGAGAGTCTTTAACCACTAAGATTATCTTAGTCTACATTAATATATCTCATTTTGACCATTAAGCAATCCTCTATTAAAACTAATTACATCCCAGTGCAGAAAAGACTTTATAATAAAGGTCCTGATGTCAATCCTATAAAATGTGTAATTTTATTCTTTAAACCTCATAAGAAGATTTCTATCAGGTAAAGTAGGTATAATAAAGAATAGCCATTAAAATTTGATAAGCAGAAAAGGTGTCCGTTTTCTTGTACTTCATTTCTCAGACACTTAAAAGCAACCTAAAAAGTGGGTTATCTAAAAGGAGCTGGGCTCATGTCTTGCTGCCTACACTTAAGGCAGGACTCTTCTTGCACCTCACTGACCAAAGTACAGCCCCAGGCTAGAGCCTGCTCTGTCAGTTTGGCCCCCTAATTAAAGGTGACAGAGTAGATCTTCAGGCCGTCTTCAAAGGACACATGTTATAAGCCAGAAATACCAGAATTGGGGGGTCATTTGTTACCACAGTATAACTCAGTTTATGCTGACTGATCAGAAATCACATTTTCCATACTCTGTTCAATTTCCAGAAATGGGCTACTGTTAGTGAGCAGAAATAGAAGAATAATCAGAAGCACGAAACTCCCTCCATAGAATGTCGAGAACAGTGGTGGCAACTTGGCTTGGTATTTCCAGTCAAGTCTAATGAACTCATGACAATGGCCTGAATCCAAGCCATTGAGGAGGAGCCCTGCCGGGCAGAAAAGTACCCTAACTGTAGCTTGTGTCCCCATGGGAGTGTTACAGGCAGGGAGAGGGGCACCAGAACCCCCAAGCCTGCCCTCTCTAAATGGGTTCTGCCATTCTCCGTATTAAGACAAATATATAAAGCCTTTAATGGAAAGGAATTTTAATACAACTAGGGAACAATACAGAAAGGACAAAGAATATAGGTACAAAGTTAAGCATTTAAAGTTACCCATCTTCTTGAGGGTAAAAGTTCAGCCAAATAGGATTGGCCCAAAGCAAGGCCCAAAAACCTGCCACAAGTCCAAAGGACCTTTCAGTGGAGAACCATAGAAAAGGGTCAGAAAGTCAGACAAATACAGGAGGAAAAGAGCAAAATCAAAATCAAGATGAAAGCTGCCATTGCTAACCTCCCCACGGGTCTCTCACCCACATCTCTTCCAACCAATCCAAGACCAAGAAGCAAGTACAGTTTCTTCACATGTCCCTCTGCTCCACGTGCCTCCTCTAGGTCTCCATGCTGCTCTCCATTCTGCTTGTTTCTTCCTCCCTTCCTTCTCCTATCTCCTCTCTCCAGTATCTTCTTATCCCTGCTCAGCTCCACCCTACTTAGGGTGGGACCGGGACCCTGAAACATCCTCTTTTCCTGGGACCACCCTGTTACAGGAGGAGCTGTGGTAGCCATCTATCTCTGGCACATGAGGTGCAACCTATGCTCACGATTACCTCTGGCTTTTACTCATTTTGTGTGGTAAGCATTTGGTTTTAAATGTACCCAGAAAGAAATACTAGTTCACTAATATATTTATATCAATAACTTCATATCATTTACTCATGAAGGGGGAAAACAATTCCAATCTGGAATTCTCCCTTAAGCAGAAAAATATCTTTGTTAGAAATATCTTAAGGGAAGATTAAAGGTATTAGGACGCCCTCTAGGCCAAATCTGGAAATCTTGCTGAGAGGAAAATAGTTACACTGTTTTGCATCACAAACACAGTAATTGTAGTAGTTGGAGCTGAATGAATCTAGAGGAAGCAGGGCGAGGTCCAAGAAGAAAGTGGGAAGGGGTTCAGCAACATGGCAGGAAGCTAGGGGAAGAGATGGCCACAGGAAGCTCCCCAGAGCATGGCCTGACTGATGGGTCTTCTTTTTCTTTCATATCTTGTTTTATTTAATATTTTTAAAATGACTAACATTGCATTAAAATATTATACGAGTATCAGATGTGCATCACTGAAAACCAACACAGATACATACACTGCATTAAGTTTATCACTGAAAGTCCGGTTCTATCCATCATCATACAATTGTTTCCTTTTCCCCCTATTTATGTAGTCCCTTCTCCCTTCCCTTGTAACCAGTAGTCTTATAGTCTAAGTTCTTTTTTTTTAATTTAGTTCATCCAGCTGTTTGTTTCTCTGTACACCACATGTATGTGAAATGACACAATATGTGTGTTTTTCCCTCTGAATCTCTAGGTCCATTCATATTTTCACAAATGATGGCATTTCATCTTTTTATAGCTGAGTAGTATTCTATTTTGTATGTATACCTCATCTTCTATATCTATTTGTAAGTTGATGGCTGTTTTGCATCAGAAACTTCATTTTGGAATACTACTCAGCAATCAAAAAAGATAAACTCTTGCCATTCACAGCAACATGGAGGAAACAGGAAAAGATTATATGAAATATATCTGAATGAAAAAGAAAAATATCAAATGGTTTCACTTATAAAGGAGGAACTAAGGAAACCATACAAGGGATCAAAAAACAAAAAAGATAAAATTAGCAGGCAAACTATAAATCATAGACATTCAGCAGGGTAAGAGGCGGGAAAGGGATCAAAACAGGGGAGGGAAGAGCACAAGAGTCCATGGTGACGGTTCAGGGGTATTTTGGTGGTAGAAAATTTATGGGGATTATACCTGAGAGGAGAAATCAAACCTGTACAAAATTGAACAATGATATAAAAAATATATAATTTTTTTTAAAAAACTTCATTTGTTTGCAGGTGTTGACTTTTATAAATAATGCTGCAATAAACATGAGGGTACATCTATCTCTTTAAATTAGTAGTTTTGGGCCTCCCTGGTGGTGCAGTTGGTTAAGCAACACACTACGAAGCAAACCACAGCCACTGCAGCACGAGTTCGATCCCTGCCGCCGACTAGGGAGGGGACCACATGGCATGGCAGACCTCTCATGCTGTGTCCGCTGCTCCCTTCAGCAGTGTACTTCAGTTGATGTGCCTGTTCTGCTCCCCACTTTCTGTGGTGAATCCTCTCACCCCCCATACCTCTGGCCTGTACCCCAGTGCTTGTATGCATAGATAAATAAATCTTTTTAAAAAATTAGTAGTTTTGTGTTTGGGGGTAAATAGCTACAAATAGTATAATTGAATCATATGGAATTTCTATTTTTAATTTTTTGAGAAATCTCCATAGTGTTTTTCATAATGGCTGTTCTAATTTACATTCCCACAGTGTTTCTTTTCTTTTGGATTATAGTCATTCTCACAGATGTGAGGTGATATGTCATTTTGATTTACATTTTCTTAATAATCTGAGATGGTGAACATCTTCTCATGTGCCTCTTGGTTACCTGTATGTATTGATGTCCTCTACCCATTTTTAAATTAGCAAATGTTGGGTTTTTATTGTTAGGGTTTATGGGGCCTTATATATTTTGAACACTAACCCCTTGTTGGACAAAGTTTTTGCAAGTAATTTCTCCTATTTAGCAGGATATCTTTTTGCTGTTGATGCAAATTTTTTTGTTCAGTTCCAAACGATTTGCCCTTCTTCTCTGTAATGTAATATGCCTAAATCTAACACATACACACACACACACACCCCATTATGGACAGAATTGTATCTCCCCATTCATATGCTAAAGTTCTAACCCCCAATCCCTATACCTCACTTGGAAATAAGGTTGTTATAGCTGTAATTAAGATGAGGTCATACTGAGAAGGGAGGGTCATTAATCCACTACGACTAGTGTCCTTACAAAAAAAGGAAATTTGGATACAGAGAGAGAGAGAGATTGAGAGAGAGAGAGAGAGAGCACCATGTGATGGATGGAGAGAAACCTAGAATAAATCCTTTCCTAGTGCCTTCAGAGGGGGCACAACCCCCACCAACACCTTGATCTCAGACATCCAGCTTCCAGAATCCTGGGACTTTAAGTTCTCTCCCTCTCCCCTACCTCCTACTGCCCAAATCTTCAGTAAAGTCTGCAGCACACACGGGGGGTGAACAGTGACATTCAGGGGGCTGAAGGTTTATAAGGCAGCTTGTAAGCAGATGCAATAAACCAAAGGAATGAGACATGCAGAAGGCAGAACAGAGAGTAGAGACCAAGCAGACAGTGGATGTCAGCAGAGACTAGTGACAGAGGGAACATAGTATCCTTCCTTTAACTCCACCAGCAAGACTTTTCTGAGGTATTGGAAAATTATCTGGACTACTTACTGCTTAATGGGGTGGGGATTTGAGAGAAATTTTACTAAATAATAAAGGACCAACTGAGCTCAGCAAGCTGGGGAAGTTAAAAACATCTAGTGACTGACATCTGGCTCACACGCCTAATGATGTCAGGTGGGTGTTTCTGGTTTACCGTCAGTGAGTGGTATATAAGTCATGAGCGACTGAACGATAATGTTTCATTGCACCAGCCCTGAAAGAAAGCAGCCCCCGCAACAATCCAGGTTGTTCTGACCTTGGTCTAATGCTCATTATCTCCTGTGCTACGATAATGAGTTTGCTGCTTTGTGGGCTTCAGAGGTAAGGGGAGGGATGAACTTGGTTTAATGCCTGCTGACTCATAAGACATAGGGGCCCTTGCCTGCCTCTGATGTGATGTGTGCTATTGAACTGGGCTCAATTTCCATTTCCTCTCCAGCATAGAGAGGCAGCTAAAGAAGGTCAGCTAAGCATCCAGAAATGGAGACCTAAAAACCCTGCCTCTGCTGCCGGGGTGGGGGTGGAAGGAAGTAAGGAGCAGGTGCGGTCCCTCCTAGCTCTCCCCTTTCAGTGCCTCGTAAGAGTGCTGCTGCTAATAAGCGTTAGAGCTGCTGCTACCTCCTATCAGATAGGAATTATGCCAAGCACAGACAACCTTCAGAGAAGCTGCCCTCTCCTATATTAGGTACTGACTGCACACAAAAGTGAATCAACACCCTGCAGCACTCCTCAAGAAGCATGCAATCCAGGCGGGTGTGTCAATGGTGAAATATAGGACAAGGTTAAAGGAAATACAGGCCAATCAGGCTAACGTGACATAGTGTGGGCAGTCAGAAGGAAAACTGCACCTTAGCTGTTTCTTGGGAGATCAAGGAGGGCTCCACCCAGAAGGCGACATTGAAGGCTAGAAAGAATTTCCAGGGGCAGAGAACCAGGAAATGATATTCCATTCCCGGCTAAAGGAACTGTAGGAACAATAATAACGAACTGCTTTTTTCTGAGCCAGGAAGTGTAGTTTGGAAACCAAGAAACAGAGGTTTTATTTGTTATTGTTTGTTTGCTCGCCTTTTTTATTTAAGTCTGCATGCTCAGGAATTTGTACTTTATTCTGTACACAGAGGGAAATGCACTGCAGATTTTACAAGGTAGTCTGTGTTCTACAATTGTATTTGCAATTTAGACTCCCTCAATAATTAACGCCAGTATTTTCTGCCCCGCACTCTGCCAGGCAGCTCAGGGTGAAAAGGAAGACTGTGCTCCTTCCTCCCCCAGGCTACAATCAGCTGAAGAGATAATGCACAGGCCCAGAGTCAGAATGTATGCTGGGGAAGAGCACCAGATTGGCTGCAGACTGGCTGCAGGATTTCAGAAAAGGACAGCTAATCGGGAGAGGCTTCATGAAGAAAGTGAATTGGAGCTGAGCCATGATCAAAGCACAGGATTGGATTTGCAGAAAGAAGGAAGAAGTACACCTTGGGCTTGAGTAGGAGGATTAAATCAGCCAGAACTAAGGTTGGTAGGGCAATAGGCTTGAGGCCCTGAGGATAGTGACTGGGTTTGGGAAGGCGTGGTATGGCCAAAGGCCCTAACATCGCAAGTGTATCAAAGTCATTTCTTTTCCCAGATCAATGGAGAGATCAAGGCTACTTAAGAGGAGCCATTGTATTCACTCTAATACAGCCGATCCCAGGGAGTAGCTAGAAAACTGCACCTAGAGGCTGACATGCACTTTTGTCCCTTTGGGAAACAGTAAAGTTCATCGGTCTGTTAAGTCCTCACATATTGTTGAAACTGATGTCCAGAAAGTACTAGGTCAATGCCTGGGCTTTGAAAGGGCCTAAAGATGATACGATGGTACAAAATCATAACACAAAGTCAAAAACTATCATTTGCCAGGCAATGCTTGCATATAAGCCCACATGCAATTCTACCACTGACAAAATAGAATGTCTTGTGTAGATCATAGGAGGCAACGTCATATCTGGGAAAGTCCCAAGTTTGACTTAGCATCACCATACACTATATGACCTAATTGCTTTGAGCTTCAATTTCCTCATCTGTAAAATGAGGATTATAGCACCTGTCTCATGAAGATGAAATGAGATCACATACACAAAGCGCCTTACATGATAACTGCATTGAAGAAGGCCTGGGTAAGCACTGGTTCCTCTTCTTTCCCTCCCATTACGCTAGTAATTATATAGCCAGATCCAGAGGGAAACTCACAGAAGAAATGCAATGTTAATGAGCTCGGATGCTGTATACATTAATGATCTCTGGGGCATTGGCAACGTTTGACTTCTGACATGGTCTAAAATATACTTCTGTTCCAGATGTCACAGCTTGATCCGTGCCACCTCTACATCACACTTAGCCTCAAATGTCAAGGCAGAATTTATCGCAGAAGACTAGAGGAAAGCCTGGTCCTGAAAGCCTGCCTCCCACCCCCAGCTCAGGCAGGATGGCAGTCACAGAGGGTGGGGAAACAGTTTCCAAAGTCTGAACTCATGTAGGGGGCAGAGCAGACAAAAGCGTCAGGAAAGTCCTTAACATAGAACACAGCTTGACTGCCAGGAAGCCAGAAGAAATTAATAATCCAACTTGACAGTCAGCCAAAGACTTGGGGTAGTTCATTTGAAAGTGTGGGTGTTATGCAGTCCAGAAGACAAAAACACAGGTAAAATAAGACTCGAACTAGAAAGTCAGACTGAGTAGCTATGGCTTGCCAAGTCTCTTGGATTCCTGTGAGATACTTTCTCTCTGTCCCTTCTCTTCGTTCCCACTGCCCTTGCCCTAATTCGGCCCCATCTTATCTCCTGCCAGCTCAGGGATACCTTAAGTTTCTAAATATACAGCTCTCATCAAGTGCCTCATTGCTCATCAAATAAAATCTAGATTTCCCAAGCTGACATTCAAAGCCCTCCACCGCATGACCCCCATCCCAAACAGCCAGGTCCTTCTAGTGTCATGCTTCAAACTGAAGTAAACACACGTCTCTCTTTTTCCATTTCAGTGTCTTTGCTGGGGCTGTTGTTTTCCAGCAGTTCTCACGCAGAGTTTGTATTTGTTTCTCAGGGCTGCCATCACTGACACCCACAGCCTGAGTGGCTTAAGACAGCAGAAGTTTCTTCTCTCATCGTCCTGGAGGCCACGAGTCCAAATTCAAGGTGTTGGCAGGGTCGGTCCTTTCAGGAGGTTCTTATCCTTGGTTCTCTCCTGGCTGCCAAGAGACTCCAGCAAGCCCTGGCAATCCCTGGCATTCCTTGGCAACCCTTGGTTTACGGCTGCCAATCTCTCTTCCTTCACCGTCACACGGCCTTCTGGTGTCTCAAATCTCCCTTTGCCTTTCTCTTAGAAGGACACATTATCAGATTTAGGGTCCATCCTAAGCTCAAGGTGATCTCATCTCAGGGGCCTTAACTATATCTGCAAAGGAAAAGGGCAAAAACTGCACACAAACCATAGATCTGAGGCATAGAGCAGGGAGACGGAGGGAGGGGGATCAAGCCAGGGGAGGGGGGAGCACAAGGGACAGTGGAGATGGAGCACAGATGATGTGGCGGTGGGAGATTTGTGGGACTACCCCTGAAAGGAGAAATCAAATATTGTATAAAAATAAGAAAATTTAAAAAAAAATCAAATCTGGAAAAACTCTTCCAAATGGTCGCACTCACAGGTTCTGAGTGGTTATATCTTTTAGAGCAGCCACATTCAAGGCTTCTTTTCTTTTTTTTTGGCTACCCCCTGATGCCTATCCACAGGAAGAAACCCTCTGTTCCCATAAACTGCCAGGACACCGTGCTGAGGTCTGCCCCACGCGACTGAGTGTTCACATGCATGACTTATCTTTGAGTGAGGCCTAACTTCCACAGGCCTCCTCTGAAGCTATGTCTTACATCTAGATTACATCTGCTAAGACCTCTATTTTGATAAAAAGACATTTTAAGGTAGCTCAAACAGTCCATGCACCTAGTAAGTCATCATTAAGTGCTCTTATTATCTAATTACTACCTTCCCTCTGGTTATCGGTATTCATACTCTTAGGATATCGTAAGCTCCTTGAAGGCAGGCATCTGTATCCTTGTGGTATCTAAGGGCATCTTGCATAGAGTTATGGATGAGTGCTCCAAGGGGGAGGGGGAGGGCAGATAAGTTGTCTTGAAATCAAACTGTCAATCCAGAGGCATGCTTGGAAATGTGAAGAAGAGATCGAGCCCCATCTCCAGATCCCATGGCAGAGAAGCGCTGCGGTCTTCTCCAAAGGTGTAACACTGCTTGGTCATTCCTAAGGTTTTTCTGTCAACAGTGCCTCCCTGTGGCTCACAAGCAGCACAAACTGGAGATGACTACTCAATGGTCTCCGTTTTCATAAAGAACACTTTGCTAACTTGTCAGAGTACTAATTATATTTCATTAATCCCATTCTGCCTCAGCACTGATTTGGCTCTGAAATAGAAAGGGTGGGGAGGGAGCTGACTGCTGGCTCAAGGGAAGAGTGTCTCAGTGGCCTTCGGAGCCTTCTCTCAGAGCTAACTGGGTAGGTGGTCTGACTCACCTCAGCCTCCAGCCTCCTCCCAAAGGTGGCTCCCTCTCAAAGGCGCTCTAGGAGTTGTGAAGCCTTTAGTGGCACTGCTGGTTCTCCTCTGTGCACACCGTGATCTTTCCCACATAACCCCTTGAGCTGTTTTGTAACCTGCCATTTAAAGGACCAAGACTCTTGACAGATGGTCCTGTCTTTTATTAGAATATTGTGCAGTTTTCAAAGATTTTCATTATTGAAATGAGGGCTGAGAGCGCCCCCATCTGACTGCAGATGATATTCTTAGCATCTTAACCGTTCACTCCCTTTGTGCTAGACACTGCTATGAATTTTACCAACTTTCTATGAGGAGAGACCTACTATTAGTTCCATTTCACAGGGGAGGAAGTTAAGGGTCATGGCAGCGCGGCAACAGAGCACAGGGCAGGTTCTCTATGGATCTGGGCAGACAGGTAAAGGAGAGTCCTGCAGCCCTCAGTGGGCTTTTCAGGCTTCTAATGCTCTTTCCATTTGTAGTGAGGCACCCAGGTGTAGGGAAAGCAGGAGATCAGTCTCCTGGTCCCCGGGGAACTCTCCCTGGGCTCTCTGGCATTCTCTCATGGTCTCTCCACCATTCTTTGCCATGCCATCCTGTGACCCCGCCCTTATATATGCAGTCTCTCAGCTCGCTCAGGTGTGCCAGCTTATACACGGCCACACCATACTCCAGGTGTCCGCCATGAGGTATGCGTAACCCCAGCCCATGCTATGGCCACAGAGATCAACAGTGCAAAAATTCTGAGCAATCTTCATTTACCCTATGCTCCCAGACAGTAAATCACAAGCTTGTAATCCTTGTGCCCAATTAAGCAAAGATTCAAACTGCAAGTTTACCTTCCAAATTGTTTCTTAATCTCTATATTCACTATATTCCCAATATCATCTGCACAACAAGCAAACAGATTTTCTCTTCCTATAGCTTCTGAAATGAGGTCCACTTAGTACTGAGGTAGCAAATGAAAACAAGTCTTCTCACATTTCCCAGATTATAAACATTGGGGTAGAGCCTCCACAGATGGGTAAACAGCTAGGAAACTTGATTTTGCTTGCTAAATGTAAATGTGTTTCTAGAGAATGTCTATTAGAATTACATTTTTAAATGTTCATTCTTGGGGGTAAAGAAAGTCTTAGAGTCATCCCAATTTGACTCTAACTACACCGCTCAGATTCATCTTTTAGCAAGGTGTGTACAAAGCAGAGTTTGGCGAGAAGGCAGAAGCTGATGTCCTTATGTAAACTCTCCCAGGCACATACTACAAGAACTCCCCCCACCCCCAGGGTCCCTGTGGGGACTCCCATTTGCCCAGTGGCAGGTTCACCTCCAGAAGGGAGCCCCTCCCGGGTCTTCTGGGTTCAGCTTTCCTTGTTGTCAAGCCCCACCAGCAGATTGTTCCCTGGGCGGTTTGGGGGCTTATCATTGACCCCACCTGTTAGCACCTCCAGCTGCTGTCAGTTGGGTCTGATCTCAGCTTGCCATTTCTTGAATCATGGGATGGTTCATTTGGGACCATTATCACAGCTGTGAGGTGGTGTCTGCATTGGTTAATTTACATTTCTCTTATAAAAAGTGACGTTCAATATTTTCTCATGTCTGCTGGCTCTTGGAATGTCTTCTTTGAGAAGTGTCTACTGAGGTCCTTTGCCCATTTTCTTATTTGGGTCATTTGTTTCTTTGCTCTTGGATTGCATATGTAAATTTTGCTGATGAACACCTGGCAAATGTGTGGTAAGCAAAACCTTTTTCCCATTTTTTTGTTTGTTTGTTTGTTTGAAGATTTTTTTATTTATGCATACAAGAGCTGGGATACAGGCCAGAGTTGCCGGAGGTGAGAGGATTCACCAGAGACTGTGTGAGGAGCAGAACAGGCAGATCCAGTGAAACCCACTGCTGAGGGGAGCAGCAGGCCAGGCAGGAGAGGTCTGCTGCGCCATGTGGGTCCCCTCCCTGGCCAGGGATCTAACTCACGCTGCTGTGCTATGGAATGCTTCACAGTGGGGTGCTCAAACTCCTGCACCACCAGGGAGGCCCCTTTTTCCCACTTTGTAGGTTGCCTGTTTTTATGACGGCTTCTTTTGTGGTATGAAAGATTTTAAGTTTAGACATTCCCATTTCTTTATTTTTGCTGTTATCCTTGCTGCTGGAGTTGTGGTCCCAAATATGTCTTTGTAGAAGGGGTCTGCAGTGGGTCTCCTAAATGTTCACTCAAGTACTTTGTGTTTCTGTTCTTGTGTCTAAGGCTTTAATCCACTTTGAATGAATTTTCACATATGGTGTTAGTAGTCATTTATTGCTTTTTGATACTATTTAGTTTATTTAGCAAATAAAAATAATTCTCTTTGCTGATGTGACAGGTTTCTTCATTTGAAATTGATATATTAGTATTTATTAATGTAATGTGACTGCAAAATCAATTTAATGCCAACAATTAATAAATAACTTAGTTATTTTACAACATAGTATGTGATTTTCTTCCAACGTGTTTATTTGTGTATAATTTTAAATTCTTTTCAATGTGGTATTTGGTTTTTTATATGAATCAATAGTTAATGTTCTTCTTTTCATTTTTTGAGGCACCTTGTCTTTTTTAAAGGAGATCTTTTGGAAAAAGGTAATTTTTATGCTTCTGACAACCAATAATCTTATTACTATAATAATGACAATGCAAATATCTTAATATTATCCAATTTAATATTAAGCAAGACAAGCAAAGCTATGATATTAGTGTCTACTGAAGTAAAATAAACAACTTCACATATTGTTTTATTCCCTTCTGCATTCTCACATAACTTTTTAAAAATAGCACAAAACACACCTACATACTAACCTCTAAATGCATTTAATACAAAAAATTTTCACACACATGTAAGCAAACGTAATCTACAGAGTTTAAACCCAAACACCAGAATCATATTAAATGCTTTGTTGGTTATATATTTTCTTCTGAAGAATACTTGTATCCCTAATTTAGATAAGAACATGGTATGGAGTTTATATATGTGAAGTACTAAGAACAGTGTCAAGCAATTTAAACATATTTAGAGCCGTCAGCAATAACTGCCACTACTTTCATCATTATCATCATCATGGTCATCATTGTCACATTATTATAACAAATAACTCATCAACTTTAATGAGTTTGTTTTTCAGAAAAATATCGATTTCATCAAAGATTAGAGAGCTAGATGAAGGAAATGAATAAAAATTAGTAACGAGGTAAATCACTCCTACCTCCAAGGGTTTGCTTTGAGGGCCGGTCCTAGGGGGGCTTTCTGGTGCTGTTTACAGTCACCGCTGATGTCCTCCATGGCTTCTGAGCAACCCGGCAGTAGGAAGACCACGGCACTTCTGGCAAGTCTCCACCACCATGTTCTCTTCTTCTAGAGCAGTTTATTGGAGAGATCAATCCTACGATCCTATAAATATCTTTGAGAAAATATTTTAAATTAAAACATGTTAATTATTTAATCAAATAACCAATTTAACACTTGCTTTATTTTAAATATTGCTTACTATTTAAATATTTGATATGACATCAAAAGTGAAATAACAGCCAAGTAATCTTTTCTTTGACAGAGGAAAAATTCATGACTGGTGCTTAGCTGTCCTGAAAAAAGAGGGAGAAAAATACTATTTTCTTTATAAATAAAATATACATGATCCAGTATAAGTTTCTTTTTTAATGTTGTTGAGAAAAAAGAACTGGAATAATTACTGAAATCAATGACAGCAAAGAAACAATCTGAACACTACCTGGTAATAACTTAAAGGGGTAGAAGCTGAGGGCCTCCCTGGTGGCACAGTGGGTTAAGCAACACACTATGAAGCAAACTGCAGCCACTGCAGCACCAGTTCGATCCCTGCTGCCAGCCAGGGAGGGGACCCACATGGTGAGGCAGACCTCTCCTGCTGTGCCCGCTGCTCCCCTCAGCAGTGTACTTCTGTTGATCTGCCTGTTCTGCTCCCTGCTCTCTGTGGTGAATCCTCTCACCCTTCTACACCTCTGGCCTGTACCCCAGCTCTTGAATGCATAAATAAATCTTTAAAAAAAAATAAAGGGGTAGAAGCTGAATAGTAGATGGTGAGCATTTTGAACAGGATCTCAGATCATAATTTATATAAGAATTTAACAAGCAACTAAAATGCATTATAAAGCATAAGGAAAGTGTTGATTATTCACTGTGTAACCTTGGAGCTTTTAGTTCAAAGTCTGGAGGGAATAAAAGAGATTTTTGACCCCCATCACTCATCTAAAATTTTTCTGGGTAGTTTTTTTTACTTACTTTAAAAAGATACAATTTTAAAAATCCAGATATGAAAGTTAAGTACTGTCCAGCTTGCAAATCATGAAAAATAAACACACAAAGACCAATAATAAGCTGGGATTTAGTTGATATTATAAAAAGGTTAATGCTTCTCATGTACGATGAAGTCGTACACATGAAATTTTTAGAAACTAAGTCTCTTCTAGAAAGGGAAAGTGCAAGAATCATTGGTCTGCAGCGTAAACAGGCAACCCAGAGAAGTTGCCAAAGACAAGCAATGTTCATAACAGCATTTTCATGATAATGAAATCAGTGCAAATATAAAAAAAAATGCTTCTTAATAACAGGCTGCCTGAACACTTTGCATAATAAATAGAACAGAGTTAATATTAATTGAGCTCACAGTTGCGGTCTACTTGTGAAATATGTATAATATAATGACTAACAACCGATGTCTATATGCAATAACTAACAGCTAATGTAACTTGAGCTCAGAATTGAGTTCTACATGAGCGCCACCACTGAAACTATAACAATTCACGTTAATTGAGAATACCAAGTTCCATATGAACACCACTGGTAATAACTATAACAGAGCTGACGGTACTTAGGCTTACAATTAAGTTCTACAAGAGCACCATGAGTAATAACTAGAACAGAGTTCCCATTCATTGAGGTCACCAAATTCTACACAGCTCCATGCGTAATAATAAAGAGCTGACAATGCTTGAGCTCACAGTTGAGTTCTACATAGCATCATTGGTAATAACGGTAACAGAGTTGACGTTAATTGAGGATTTTGAGTTCTACATGAGCATGATGAATTATTACTCTAAGAAAGTTCACATTGAGATCACTGAGTTATTACCTAGCACCATGAGTAATAACTGTAACAGAACTAATGCTAAATGAGACGAAATGGAGTTCTCCGTGAACTCTGCCCTGGGCCTAAGTGGGGCTCCCTTGGGCAAATGGAAGGTCCAACAAGGGGCCCCAATGGCAGTTTCATTCCATGAGCCCCACCCTGGGACTGGGTTCAAACCATATGCTGTATGTGGCAGGGAACAGGTTGCTGTCTGGTGGGGTCAGACTTCCCACCGTGCGTTCAGTTTGGGAAACGGAAAAGCAGCTCTCTCTTTCCCAGAACCAATGTTGACTGAGTTTTGTTTCCACTTAACAAGTGCCAAAACTGCTCATAAATAACACTTCCTATTCACAACACACTTTAAAAAATAATGCATCCTTCATTGTGGAAACTCTGTACAAAGATAAGTAGGGCTTAGTCAAGAGGTAAAAGGAACTCGTGAATTTTTAACCCTTCTCTTTAATTTTACATGAAATTGACCTATTTTCCTGGGAAATTCAAATTTTCTCCTATGAATTCAAACTCAGAGAAGCAAGTCTTCTTTACACCCAGTGGACTGCCTGGGGAGAGGGCAGCACTGCTGGGGAGGACTGTGGAGCATCATGATTCAAGATAGTCAATGACTGACCTTGGGCCTCAGACTATGGTGACTAAGAAGGTTATTTGTGTTATAAGGCAGTGAGAGGGGCACCCCAGACCCCCCAAACCTGCCCTCTCTAAATGGGTTCTGCCATTTGCCATATTAAGACAAACATATAAGGCCTTTAATGCAATTAGGGAACAATACAAAAAAAACAAAGAATATAGTTACTAAGTCAAGCATCCAAAGTTACCCATCTCCTTGAGGGTAAAAGTCCAGCCAAATAGGATTGGCCCAAAGCAAGGCCCAAAATCCTGCCACAAGTCTAAAGGAACTTTCAGTAGAGACCCATAGAAAAGGGTCAGAAAGAGTCAGACAAATACAGGAGGAAAAGAGCAAAATCAAAATCAAGATGAAAGCTGCCATTATTAAGCTCCCCACAGGTCTCTCACCCACATCTGTTCCAACCAGGTCAAGACCAAGAAGCAAGTGCAGTTTCTTCACGTGTCCCTCTGCTCCATGTGCCTCCTCCAGGTCTCCATGCTGCTCTCCATCCTGCTTCTTTCTTGCTCCCTTTCTTCTGTCCTCTCCAATCTCCTCTCTCTAGCATCTTCTTATCCCTGCTCAGCTCCACCCAACTTAGGGTAGAACCAGGATCCTGGAACTTCCCCTTTTTCTGGGTACCACCCTGTTACATTTACAACAATGCTTCAGGCCCTCCTAGGTTAAGTCTTTACACCAGCTCCTTCCCCACACTGATATTTATGCCCCACAGCCACTGAAAGGGGGAAGGAAAAATCGTGTGATATTTTTATTTCAAATGATTACTGAAAGGACGAGAATCCATCAAATTTTGATCTTGAACCTCAAGTCATGTGCAAAGCCACTTCCACATGCTTGTGTAGATATTCTTGTCAGGAAAATGACAGCTCAGTGTGGAGATTAATCACAACAAATGTCCAATGCTCTTAAGAGAAAGAGATGACTACATCTAGCAAAATTTCCACCAGATTAGAAAATATTCCCACCTAACAGAACTTCAAAAAAACTAATAAAAGTTACAAAAATTTTTGCTTTTTAGCCTTTTCCCTAGGCAGCAAAATTGTCCTTCACATGTAACTCCCACTCAGGTACTATGTATATGAATTGCTCTAAAAACACTCGGTTGGGGTAGCCACTCTGAACTGAATCTCCTTGTATAAATATGTACAAATACATTTGTAGCTACTGGGACAGTGTTAATCCTTTTTTTTTTTCTTTTAAGTACTGATGGTCTTCGGTCACAGATAAACAGCCGCTTTTTATTTTAGCAGGAGAGGTAAGGATCTCTGTGCTCTGACCCCCAAAAGCTGTTTTCTTCCTAAACTAGAAGATATTCCTTTTATGGAGAGGAAAGAGCGCCCCCTAGTGAAACAATGCTTCTCAAACACATCTTCACCCTGTTTTCATCTGTTTTTCTTGCAGACTCTCATTGGCAGAGTGCCTGACTTCGATAGCTCAAGGCTCAGGATATGAGTTTTACGAGGGCTGATATCATTATTTGAGATCTAAGAAAAATCTATCGGTTCCAATTCTTTTTTAATTTCCAGATTGAAGTTGATATTTAATTAAATGTCTACAAAAATGTGCTGTATAAACTGGCAATTCAACTATTAGTTATATAAAAATTATATTTAATGTGAGTGGTGGGTTTATTTTGATATAGTCTGTGGTAAGCGACAAAGCCTATTAAATAAGAGTTAAATGCTCATTTTCCATAGACTTGACAACTGATAGAGTATACCAAAATCTTGGAATACATTCTGCTTGGTAACGGTTTACAAATATACCCATTCAACTCATTTAAACATTACAATAGTAAATTAAGAAAGAATGAACTTAAATGTTTAGATAGGTGACTTGCTTTTTTTTTCCACCAAAGTATAAAATAGTAGATTCTGAAAAAAAGTTTAAAAATTACCATCAAAATAAATAACAAGAAGCATTCAAAGGAAAACAAACTAATCATTAGAAATGGTATATTTAGAACTTTAATGGGAAATGATACAAATATATAGCTCCAGAATCAGTTACACTGAATACCTGATCTGGGACAAGGTACTTAGCCTTTCTGTGCTTCAATATCCCCAGCTGTAAAATGGAGATGAGTTCTTACTTCACAGGTCTGCTGTTTAAATGAGTTCATGTATGTGTAACACTTTGAATAGTGTTAGGTATATAGCAAGGGATCAACAAATGCTAGCAGTTAACAATTACTCAAGCTATATTAATTTTTGACTCTCAAAAGTAGAACACTTTGAGATTTGGGACAAAGTAACCCTCCACCAAACAACTGAAAATATCTACAAAAATGGTCACTCATCTTCTATTTTGAAACCTTTTGGGGGAAATAAGTTCAAACTTAGAAAAAGTTATAAAAAATACAAATAGCGGGCCTCCCTGGAGGCACAAGGGGTTAAGTACCGCACTATGAAACATCTGCAGCATGAGTTCAATCTCTGGCCAGGGAAGGAGGGGACCCACATGGCTCAGCGGACCTCCCCTGTCTCGCCCACTGATTTAAGATTTATTTATTTATGCTTACAAGAACTGGGGTACAGTCCAGAAGTGGAGAGGTAGTGAGAAGATTCACCAGAGACAGAGGGGAAACAGAACAGACAGATCAACTGAAACACTGCTGAGGGGAGCAGCGGGCGAGGCAGGAGAGGTCTGCTGCGCCATGCGGGTCCCCTCCCTGGCCAGCCAATGGCAGGGATCAACTCACGCTGCAGCGGTTGCAGTCTGCCTCATAGTACATTGCTTAACCCACTGCACCACCAGGGAGGCCCCGATAATCATTTTTTAAGTCAACTGACATGGGACCTTAATTTGTTCTGCAAAATTCCTTCACAGCAGCAGCTGTGTTTGAATAACTGGGTGAGGATGTGTCTACATCAGGGTTTGGAAATTTGGGGGACACCTCAGAATTCCACCAAGCCCATATAGGATACTTTGTAAATCTATCTTTTATTATGCTAGGGCTGCCATAGCAAAATATCACTAAGTGGATGACTTAAAGAGCAGAAATTTATCTCCTCACAGTTATGAAGCTGCAAATCCAAGATCAAACTGTCAGCAGACCTGGTTTCTGGAGGCCTGCACCTAGGCTTGCAGATGGCCACGGTAGCGCCAGCAGGTTCTCAGTGATTCTAGCAGACGGGTAAAGGAGGAGTCCTGGAGCCCTCGTGACTTTTTCAGGCTTTTAGTGCTCTTTACACCAGAGGTGAGCAGGCACAGGGCAGGCAAGGGGGCCAGGGGGCCAGGAAGCCGGCAGACCTCCCAGCCCCTGGCAAATCTTCACCCTCTAGGCTCTCGAGCCTCTTGTGTCTCCGCTACTACTGCTGCCTCTTCTGCTTTTCTCTCTGCTCTCTCGCCCTCCTGCTTATGCTTTTTTCTATCGGCGGCCTCATGATGCCGCCCTTATATGCCTGTGTCTCAGCCCAGGTGCGCCCACTTGCGCATGCCCACACCCTACTTGAGGTGTCTGCCACTGGGCGTGCGTGCAGGACCGCAGGTGTCCATCATCGACACCAACGGAGGGAGGGCAGAAAAGGTCACTGTTCACTGACCCTACAGCTACCTTCTCAGCGCATCCTCAAATGGCTTTTTTCTCTGTGTATTCACACACTTGGTGTTTCTCTTTTTTCTTGTAAAGACAACAGTCTTGTTAGGACATTGACTTTTGAAAGCTAGGGGTGGGAGTTGGGGTGGGAAGGACACAATTCGGTTCATTACAGCCCAATAACAAAACGAAGAGCTCATAGTTGAGCGACTAGGAAGGCAGAATGCTAGCCACTTTTTGCAGGCTGTCTGGAAACCACCAGATTAAATATCATTATAAACCATTATTAAAACTCCATCTTTATCAATATATTTCCTATATCCTTGATTAGGTTTCTATTGTGAGCCAATTCTTAGTGCGGTTTGTCTCTACAATGTTCCCCGTGCTGTATTGTGAGGACAGTTTCACTCACCAATCAAGTTTTATCGATCACCTGTGAGCTTGCTGCAGAAACAGAGAAGTAATCAAATTCCTGCTCTCAGTGGATGTAGTCTAATAAGAAAGATATATTTTGTATGCATCTCAATGCACAAGTTTATCCCATGTACTTTACACTGAATCCTCTGTGACTGGAGAAAAACCGCCTGGGATTTGAGGTTGGGACATAATCATAACATGAGAGCGCTAAACCTGACTAAGTAAGATGTCTCAAATTCTGCTTGATTTGCTCAAGAGAAGAAAAAAATACTTATTTCTTCGTTTTCAAATATGTTCACTTTTTATGCTACTAAAACTGAAATTCTATTTTTTGGAGGCAAAGGAAGCATTTGCAGATGCTGAAGGAAATCTAGAGTTGCAAGAACGAGTTGCTTCTCAGGTACCCCAGAGTGGCATGATTGCACCCTAGCAAGGAGCCCCTTTTCTCCAGCTTGGCTGCACCCTCTCTTCCCCTCCACTACCCCCACTCCCAGTCCTTCTTGTCGTCTTAGTGGCCTGTGGGTTTGATGTTGATTTTTGCATGCTCCCACCTTGGTTCATCACCTCATTGGCAAGGTCTGCAGGAGGCTGACTGAGCCCGGGCTGAGGCTCCTGCACTGCCCCACACCCGTGTCCGCCTAGGCCCCACCCCGCGGCAAGTGGTCGGCTTGATAATTGGCTTCAGTGCAGCCTGTGCCCACTCAGGCTTCACGGCAGCTCCGCTCCACTCCACGCAAGCGCTCACCTGCTTACTGCTCCCACACCAACAGACGACCATCCCCATGAAGGAGGAGGAGACCTACTTGGAGCTCTACCTGGACCAGTGCACAGCCCAGGTGAGCCTGGAAGTCGCAGCCACCATCATGGAGTCAGGGTCCAAGTCCCAGTGCCCTATCCATTACCGAGCACTACGACTTGTTAGCTACGGGCTCTGTCTTCTTCATCTCTTGCTCAGCTCTTAGTTAAGAGACTGGCCTGGTGTAGCGGCAGGAAAGTGGCACAGGAGCAGGGTTCGGGATGGTTCTAGGCAGACAGGTCAGGGAAGGGACAGTCTTGGAGCCCTCGGTGGCTTTTCATGCTTTTATTAGTAGAGGTGGCCAGGTACATGGCAGGTAGGGATGCCAGGGGGCCGGGAGGCTGGCAGGCCTCCCAGCCCCGGGTGCATCTCACCCTCTCGGCTGCGTCTTCTCTCTCTGCTGCTGCTGCTGTCGGTTCTCTCGGTGGGCCCTCACAATTCTGTCTGATGATCCTTGCAGTTCTGGCGTCCTCATGACACCGATCAACCTTTACCCTACACCTGGTTAGTCCTGACTTTCAGTTGAAACATAGAAGCTTCGAGAAGTGCAATAATTGGCAAGGTTGCCAACCACAACTTGAATCTGGTATGTGAATCCAGAGCCAGATTACACAGCCTCGTCCCAGTTCTGAAGACACACACTGAAAAGTTCGCCTTTGTGTTTCCTATTTCGACTTCTGGCGCCACGGTCCCTCTGCTTTGCTCTGCAGCAGTGGTCTGCACTGTCAAGGGGTGGCAGCCTTACATGCCAACAACAGGCCTCAAGACATGCTACACCAAGGCCTCCCATGGGTACAGGTGCAGCTGCAGATCACGGAGTGGGTGGGGGTGGGGACCAAAATGTGAATTGGAGAAACCTGTGACTTCTTTCGATATGCAATTTTTTAAAAAAAGATTTATTGATTTATGCATACAAGGGTGCAGACCAGAGACAGTGGGGAACAGAACAGGCAGATGGACTGGAATACACTGCTGAGGGGAGCAGCCCAGGAGGCAGTGTCATGTGACAGCTCCCTGGCTAGGGATCAAAGGCATGCTACAGTGGCTGCTGATAGCTTAACAGTGCAGTGCTTAACCCCTTGCACCACCAGGGAGGCCCCTCAATTTCTAATTGTTAAGGTGTTTCTTTGTGGGTTTTTTTTTTTTTTTGGTAAGTTTTAGAGTCAAGTATTACAGAAAACAAAGGAATAATTAAAAATAAAAATGAGAGCAACCTTGAGGGGGTGATTTTTAAATAAACAATGTTTAGTGTCAAATCCCTAAATGGTTTAAGTAGCAAAGACAGGAAAGGTCCTGGGAAACAGGAGTTGACAGCCAGGCAAAGACAGTGTATGTAATAGCACATTGTTTCACAGAGGTCAAGGATGCAGTGAGTTCACGGTAAGTGCCTCCTGCCAGCTCTGTCCTAGCTGGTGGACTCAGAAAGGAGCTTGTCAGGGCTGCTTTGTCATCAGGCAGGTCCATCAGTAATTGTTACCATTGCCTTAATTCCTTAAAGGTGAGAGCTCTGTCCCCTGAGAAATGCCATGATGGGAAGAGGGAGATGTCATTGCAGGTGTGAGTGCTTTTAGCGTCAATTGGCTGGTGAGAACTTTTCCAGGTAGGACAGGAGAGAGCAAGGAAACAATTGAGAGGAACCAGCACTCACTGTCCCCACCTCACTTCTCTTAAGGTCAATCTGTGGGATGAGGGTAGAGGGAGCTGAGGGCTAATTACATAATTCAAAATCAAAGAAGGTCCAAAGTCTTACCTTAAGAGGAAAAACTGCATTCTAAATGTTTTCTTTGAATAGTTAGTTGCCTCTGCCCTCTGCTGGACGTTGGCAGTAGAACAAGTCAATAGGATGGAGTCAGACGTTTTACCTGAGCTAAGGTAGCTTGGCCAGAAATAGGATGCAATACCAGGCATTTATGACGATCCAGTTAGAAGCAAAGTCTTCTAAGGGTTGAAGCTATCCCACAGGCAGTGCTCAAGATCTAGAATCTAGGTCTGCAACTTGGGCAAAGCAGGTGGTAAGAGATGTGCCAAGGTAATTGATTTTTTGTAACAAAACCCATGAATTTTACATTAGCTGCTTCCCTCAATTTCATACCTCATTCCCTGGGTTGATGGTAATGGGAACTGAGCAACCTTCCCAGGACTGAAAATACAATACATTGATTTAAACTAGTCTTGCCATTTAAATTTCAATAACTTTTTTTCTCTTTTGTAAATTCATATAAAACTAGAATATTTTTTAATCTCTACTTGACTAGAAGGAATGACCAGAATAATGGGTCTTTCGTGAACTCCTGATTAGCATGCAAAATTGGATCTGAAGCTTTATTTATTCTTTAAAGTAGGAATCAAAATTTCTCAAATCTTTAAATCAACCGAAGTTTATAATCAACTTAGGGAGCACAGAAAATCTATTCTCTTCAAAGTGCACACAATTCAAAGCCTGGTTACACAATTGCTTCTATTTTAAAATTGGGTTTAGAGTAGCAACTTACTATGGAGCTGACTAAAGTAGGAAAAACATTTTATGAAAAATGCTCTTTCTGCACCTCCTGTTTCTATTACTATGCTGTAACCCCATACTAGAACTTTAGTGATACTTTGTGGAAAGAAGCAGAGTTTGGATCTATCCAAACCATCCTGAATTGCCTCTCCCACTGACCACATCACCTGCCCACCATGAGAGTTCCTTTTGGTGTGACACACTGTTCTCTTTGTTGTGTTTTCTGTCGGTTTTGGGAACAACCTAGGATGACCTCACCCCTCTGGGGTCACCCCCGCTCAGCCCTTATGATGTGTACATACCTAACCCATTCAATCCAGAGACGGTGTTTTCTTCACACCTTGAAGTTCAGCAAACGCCAGGCGATTTCTCATCTGTGGATCTTAGCTTCCTACCAGATGAACTTACCCATGAAAATAAAGACCAGACTGTCACTAGAAGTGAGAATGAAGTTGAAGAAAATTGTAACTCTCGAAGTCAGCCAAGTGGGGAGCCGTTACCCAGCGAACAGGATGTCAGTTTGGGCTTCACCAGCAACAGTCTGTCAAATTCCCTTGCACATCTGCACTGGGGTCACGCCAACTCATTGCAGCTCTCTCCTGAGAAATCAAACACCTTGCCTCTGACGTCCATAACTCCCATGACACCCGTGACCCCTGTTTCAGAATGTTCTGGAATTGTGCCTCAACTACAGTAAGTTGAGGTTTTCTGTTTTGTTTTCTTTTTAAATGGTTAATGCTTATGGGTGTACATTTTACATTCCTGTGTGTGATAACAAATTTCAGGGTATTATTGATATTACAGGGAAGAGAACTTTGGATTTCATAATTTTTGTTTTATCTATCCTTAATGAATTATGACTTGAGTCAGTTTGGTTATTTGTAAAATGAACCACTGAGTCTTGATGTCTACAGATGGGGTTAAGAGTTAGCATACACATTTTGAGCATTGTATTGTTTATACTAAAACACTGCTGCCAATTGCAGTTGGGGTTCGGTACACAAAAGATTATAAAGATGGAAAATTGAAATCAATTTGCAAACTGATTTGGAATTGTGCTTTCTATTCTAAACATAGTTTTGGAAGAGATTTAAAACTTAATTTTAGTCAGCTAGTCACAAAATTTTAGAAAGTTATCTTAATACTTTGGGATTTTTATATTTTTACAAGGGACCGTTTATGTGTTTCATGTTTAGAATAAATCTCTCCCTGGGAATTTGCTAATATACAATCTATGACATGATGAAGGTAAGAAATTTTAATTCTTTTTATACCTGATAGAATGTTCTAAGTTGGCTTATTTCTTCAGGAATATAGTTTCTACTGTAAACCTGGCCTGTAAATTGGATCTGAAGAAAATAGCGTTGCATGCAAAAAATGCAGAATATAACCCAAAGGTGAGATTTCTCGGTATTCCTCTCAACAGTTAGCTTTTATTTAGATTTACCTTGCTTCCTATAATCATGACATTGACATGTTTTGTTTATACAAAGAAAAAAACTGCAAAAAGCAGTTGGCAACCAAAAGGATGGAAAAGGCCATATACGCAGGAATCCGTAGACTTTGCCATCATCAGCTACTTCCAGATCAAGCTTTTGTTGTCTGTAGTGGCGGTGTCATTGCTGACACCAGGATGTCACTGTTACCTAAAGGAACCCAAATGTGATGTAGCTTTTCTTTTCCTCTTTCACGTACCTGGCTATGATGAGGACAGAAACATGGTGATGAGCTAAGATCTTGTAGCTGCAGCAGTGCACCAATGATTGACCACCCTGTTGAGAAATAACATTTCAAATATATTTTATTCTCAACCATCCTTAGCTCTCCCCTCATTTTATTTCAGTGTAGACTATTTATGCAAACTTGGACTGATGGCCAAAGAAATTCTGGCTTTTGGCTTGTCACTTGAGCTACCTTAAGAATTTAACAAAATACATACCATTTCAGAGTGCTACCTTTTAGTAAACACCTGGAAAACATCAATAGAACTTGATCAGGTTGGTATAGTGCTGATTCAGGATTCTCTGACTCTCTTAACCCTTCAAATCTGAAAATATCAGACCAGCCTTGGTCCTGTGGAATAGCTCTTACCCACAGAACTTGTGGGCTTGCATAGAACCCATCCCAGTTCCCTTCAAAGCTTAACAGAGGAGAGGAGACGGCAGTGTGTGCAGGACAAGTAGGAGGAGCAGGTCATTTCATGTCTTTTTTTTTTAAGATTTATTCATTTATGCATCCAAGAAATGGGGTGTAGGCCAGAGGTGTGGGGCTAAAGGGTTCACCAGAGACAGAATAGGAAGCAGATCAGGCAGATCTACTGAAATACACTGCTGAGGGGAGCAGTGGGTGGTGGAGACAGGAGAGGTCTGCTGTGCCATGTGGGTTAACTCCCTGGCCGGGGATCGAACTCATGTTGCAGTGGCTGTAGATAGCTTGATAGTGCTTTAACTCATGCACCACCAGGGAGGCCGCATTTCATGTCTTGAACTGGTCAGTTTCAGCTGTCCTGAGATCAGCTTCAGCACCTGGAGGACTTGCTGATGCTGCTGGTCTGTGGACCACACTTTGAGAACTATGACAGGCAAGGACTTGACAGATGAACTTTTTGTCATCTTTAGCATGCCCACCTGTCTGTCTGTCTGTCTACCTATCATCTGTCTATCTGTCCTCTACCTATGTTGTGCTCTATATTTTTGACTGCTTTTTTAGTACATTCTGGTGCATTACAAACCTGTGACATACGTTATACTCTTCCCCCCTCCTACTGAGAGTCTTTAAAAAAAAGTATTTTTTAAGAAAAAAAAAAAAAAAGACTGTCCAATTAGTTGTGGTTTTAAATCTTATCTTTACCATTTCCTGTGTAGTGTCGGAAATTAAATAACCACTCAGTATCCCCATGCACTAAAGAGGATAATAGTGCACTCAGTTGCGGATAAATAAGATAAAACCTGTAAACCTCTTCTTAGCTTGGACCTGGAATGTCACAGGCAATAAAGTTTTAGCTTTTCTGTTGTTATTCTTAACCTGTTATTTCTAAGTACATTTTAGAATCATGATCATTTTTGTTGGCGAGACTTAATGTGTGGGAATACACCCAGATATCTTGCAGTTTTCACGTTCAGTGTCAGTTTGAGACGCAGTTCTCTCCAACACTGCCTTCCCACTGGAGTAGGGTTAACTCTGGCACAGGGTAACGTGCCGTCTGGCTTCTGTGTGCAGAGGTTTGCTGCTGTCATCATGAGGATCCGAGAGCCCAGGACAACTGCACTCATCTTTAGCTCTGGGAAAATGGTCTGCACAGGAGCCAAGAGGTATGAAGACCACTCCTGCCCCATCAGACAAATCACTCAGAATATAAAACCAGGGAGGAGGGCATTCATGTTCTGAAGCACAGTAGAACAAATACTCTGTTAACAAATTAAATTCATGAAATGTCAAATTTTGGGTGAAAAAACATTTAGCCTCATAATACTGACTTATATCCCACTTAACAGTCCCCCCTGTTAAATTCCAGGGACTTAATGAGGCTGTCAGAACTTGTTTTTAAGGTAGATTTTTTAAAAAGCCTGTTGTAGTGAGAAAGTATGTTCTGCCTGAGGAAGTAGATATTGTGTATTTTCTTCTTTGTAGATAAATGGATCAAGTTATTTAAAGAAGGGAAATGAGGCATGTCTTAACAGTTAGCTTAAGAGGCAGCTCTTAAAAGGTTCATCTTTTCTGGACCATGCAGAGGAAGACCTGTACTGGGGTCACCCTGTCTCCATAAAACTAGTGGAGCTGGACTTTTCTAAGTGTTAAAAGATGAATAGTAAATTATCCACCTAAAAGGTTGAAACAGTTTCTGCTCCTTGCAGAGATATACTGGGGAGGCAGGTCCTGGTCTCAAGCCTGCAGGTCATGGTATAAATTGAAAGATAAACATTGTGCAAATGGTGAAAACAGAGTAGTGTGTGAAGCCCTCCCAAGTAGCGCAGAGGACACAGTGTTTAAGACCTGTGTGAACACGTCTGCCCCTCTCCAGTGAAGAGCAGTCTCGACTGGCAGCGAGAAAGTACGCCCGGGTGGTGCAGAAACTTGGCTTCCCTGCCAGATTCCTCGATTTTAAAATCCAGAACATGGTTGCAAGCTGTGATGTGAGATTTTCAATCAGGCTGGAAGGTTTGGTGCTAACCCATCAGCAGTTCTGTAGGTATGATTTTATATAATCTTACTTAATTTTGAATTTACCGAGATGATAAAGTTGTATTATCGACTGCCTTTGTAATAGATCTTTCAGAGAAAGTTGTTTGTTTTAAGAAAGTAGTGCGAGGGCCTTCCTGGTGGCACAGTGGGTTAAGCAACACACTATGAAGCAAACCGCAGCCACTGCAGCACGAGTTCGATCCCTGCTGCCGGCCAGGGAGTGGACCCACATGGCACAGCAGACCTCTCCTGCCTCGCCCGCTGCTCCCCTCAGCAGTGTATTTCAGTCCATCTGCCTATTCTGCTCCCTACTCTGTCTCTGGTGAATCTTCTCACCTCCCTGGACTCTGGCCTGTACCCCAGCTCTTGTGTGCATAAATAAAAATAAATCTTTAAAAAAAAAAGAAAGTAGGGCGAGGGCTAAGATGCTGTGCCAAAGTCTAATCTTTGAGATAGAGGCTCTCAAATTAAAGTGTATAGTGATCAGTAGGACAGCGTATTAAAACACATTCCTGTTTGGGCTGCCTTGCCAGAGATTGCACTTGAACACGCAATTCCTGCAAGCTCATACGTGAGGCCAGTGCTGCCAACCAGAGACCCCCTGATTTGTGTGCCATGGGTGCACTTAACATGGTAGATGGCAGTGGCTGAAAGGGAAGCTGTGAGATGGATTGGGCAAGTTGTAAGTGGCTGGCCGCTGGTGACGGGAGAAAGGAGTAACAGGATGGCACGGTCCCTGCAGACAGTCCCATCTAGTTTTGGTCCTGGTCAGTGCCGGCATTTTCTTGGTGCAAGCCCCACCATTATTTCTCCCTCATGTTCTTTGGGGAATCTCTCTAACCTGCCTGACTTTTCCAAATGCAGCTTCCCGTCTCGACAGTGAATGCTGCTCCTCCTCTTCTGCTTTGGAGTCGCTCTGGTCCAGCTCAGGTCCTCAGAGCAGTGATGGAGGCTGACAGGTCACTGCAGGCCCCTCCCCCGCGGGACGCACACTTGGGCCAAGGCACATGACCTGGCCGAGGACCACAGATGCTCTCAATTCCTCTGTCTGGTTCTTTCACTCCAACACTTCTGTGCCCCTTTGCCATTGAGCAATCGCTCTGCTTAATAGAGGAAACAGTGCTTCCTCGAACATTTGCCACCTTTGGTTTATGGCATGATCTGAATGAACAGAAGTTTAAAATTGCTTTGTTTTCCCCTACCTTTAAAAAAAGACTTATGATCTTCTTCAGGCAAAGGTTATTTTGCCCTTGATTGTAATTTCTTTTTTCCTCAGCATCAGTTTTTTCTTTTTAAATTTTTTTTAAATATTTATTTATGCATACAAAAGTTGGGGTACAGGCCAGAGTCCAGGGAGGTGAGAGGAATCACCAGATAGTGTGGGGAGCAGAACAGGCAGACTGACTGAAACACACTGCTGAGGGGAGCAGCCGGTGAGGCAGGAGAGGTCTGCTGCACCATGGGGGTCCCCTCCTAGCTGGGGGCAGGGATGGAACTCGTGCTGCAGTGGCTGCGGTTTGCTTCATAGTGCGTTGCTTAACCCACTGCGCCACCAGGGAGGCCCAGTTTTTTCTTTTTTAAACACGTGCTTACTGAGTGCCTAGGGTATGCCTACCGATGAGACGACGCTCCCCCGCAGGATCTAGTCCTCTGCACGCATGTCTTCAGTCTCAGGAGAGTTGTAAGTTCAGAGTAAAACCTTCATTATTAAGGGTGTCTCCACACGTGAGCCACCTTCTTGTCCAGATTCTCAAGTCCTCGCTTCCAGCTTGTCTTTTTCTGAACATATTAAAGGTCTTTGCTTGAATTCTAAAGCACATGTCTGTTTAGATTTAGCTTTCCCTTTGCTGACCATGTAGGGCTCTAAAATGATGTGTGCAATTCTTTCTTTACCAACATTGTCTTCTTTGTAGACCAAATTTAAGTCTCGAAAAGGAGGTCCCATCACTGCTACTCTTGCCTTCTAAAAGACAAAATTGCTAGCAGGGGAATCGATTTCATCAGATGCACTGATTTTAGCCACTTGGAGAGGACCTCTAACTTTTCTAGCTGCCCTCAGAGCCAGTTTTATGATCAAATCCATCCTTTTTTTTCTTTTTAATTTGGCCAGGTAGCTGGACTTAAATCCCCATGCCTATCTCATTCTAGCCTCATTCTTGCCTCTCCTAAATGTTCTCCATTTGACTTCCATCCTTAGGTGATGGATTACAACTCTATTGTGTGTTCTTGACATTGGGCATTAAAACACCTCTTTCCTAATGGTTTGTATCTTTAAAATGAGACCTGTCTTTAATTGCCTGTAGCTCTGTGGGGGAACAACAGCACACATCAGTTATAATTATCAGGTCAAGTTTGTCTTATGTTAAATCCTTAAGTTCCTTGAAACCCCCAGGTTCTACTAATTTATATATTAACACCTGATCATACAAATATCTCCTTTTTTACCAAGCATCTTCTCCATCAATCTTTGTATGTTATAATTACTTGCAATTTTCCTTGGGTATTTTTCTCCCTTTCAATATTTAAACAGAAGATGTCCTGATAGTATTTCTTACACAAATAAAATCTATTTGGCTACTTCGTAGCAGATGCTACTGTGACGATGACAGTATAGCCATGGTCCCTAGCCCTCAGGAACCAAGATCATAGTGATATATAGCAGTGGTGAACACTCTTCCAAGTGCTAGAAACTGCCAGACATGATCGACAATATAGCTGGGGATGTGTGGAGGTCAAGAGAGCCTCCTTAAGGGAAGTGACATTTAAGCTAAGACTGGAACAATGAAGTTGGAATTTCAATACTAACTTAAAACTAAGAGATGATCAGGTGTATCTTATTCTTTATTCTCAAGAAATATTTGTCATCCCTAACCAAATTTTTTTTCTGCCTCAACCTTCCATGAACTTCTGAAGTGTCACCTCAACTCTGTGGTCATCTTTTGAGGACCTACTGAGGTTTCATATGAGCTCTGTGTAGGTCTTGCTCTTGCCAAACCAGGTGGAGTTTTTCCATGTGACCTGATGTCAACTTTTTTGTGCAAAGATTGATGTGTGTTAGTGTTCCTTTCTCACGTTACTTTTTTCTCTTATAGCTCTTCTCAGCCATTGTTTTCAGGATAGTCTTATTTCACCAGCTTCCTCTTAATTCCTGACTCTGTGAACACAAATTTTCTCAGATTCTCTCCTATTCTCTCAACTGGGAAGAAGCAGCACTTAGCACTTTTATCCTTTATCCAATAGAGAAGCCAACTTACGTTTAGTAATAAATACAGGTGAGCTACTAAATAGGAACAGATCCTGAATTTTAAATTTTGAGGTTTTTTTGATACAGCATCTGTATAGAAAAAATTGTAGATTCTATCTGCTAAAAATGTTTAACTTCAGCGGTTGATAAATATACACAAAATGTATTTGTTATTGGGGAACTTGACAAATCTAGAAAATTTGTCATGCACTTTTGTTGATAGACTTTATGGGAAAATGGGGAATATTTAGAATCAAGATCTAATTAAATATGGTGCCCTAAATTACCTTAATTTTTAAGATTTTAGGATGATTTACACATAAAAATTATGACTAAAATGAATTCTGTTCTTAACTGGACAAGAAATTGCTCGGGACACTCAAAACTTTTATCAAGACAACCAAAATGTTTTTGGCAAAATAGCTTTAACATGCTGCTTTAATACATTAGGTCTCAAATATTATGGGGAAGTAGTTGAATAGTGCTATTTTTAACTCTTCCCTTTTTTATCTCAACAGTTATGAACCTGAACTGTTTCCTGGTCTTATTTATAGAATGGTAAAACCAAGAATTGTGTTGCTTATCTTTGTATCTGGAAAAGTTGTGTTAACAGGTATGTTCGTTCTAATATTATTTTCTGATTTTTATAAAATTCGGTAGCTGGGAAAGTTCTTTAAAATGGTGAACAAAGCTATTTAAAAAGTAAAGTAATCCTTGCTATTACAGAACATCTGGACAAAATGAAAAATAGAAAAGAATGTAACATCACTCATTTATTTCTATCCCAAACAATATAACTTGTTCATGTTTTTGTCATTTTGATATGTATATTCATCTTTCCAGCCTGCTTAACTAAAAACCTTTTATAAATTATTTTAATGACTGCTTAATGTTCTAATACGGGGGTCAGCAAATCTTTTTCTGTCAAGTACTAAATACTTTAGGTTTTGTGGGTCTCAGTGGAAACACCATGTGCAATGAAAGCAGCTGGAGACATTTCATGAAAGATGGAACTCTGAATAGGGGTTTCATATAATCATAACTTACATGTATATACATGTAGTTTTACCCAACCACTTAAAAATGTAAAAGCCATTCTTAGCTCACAGTTATATCGAAACAGGTAGCAGGTTAGATTTGGCCAGCAGGCCTGGTTCTTGTCCCTGTTCTGACTTGTGATTGCAACAAAATTATTCTCCCATTGTCAGGTATTTAAATACTGTTCTTTGTTTGCTAACAGGACATATGCAAACAAAATTGACACAAACACTCGGCTATTTTTATGTGTGGAAATTATTTCACTAGTGCAGATGCCCAGAAATGGAACTTTTGTTTAAGAATATGTCTGTAATTAAGGTCTTAGTACAAACTGCCAAATTATTTTATTTTTCATTGGTTTATAAAACTGTAATTTTCAGGAGAGAAGCTTCACAGCTCAACAAATGTATGATCACTCACCACACGCACCACCAAAAGTCTACCTATACCCATTGCATCCCGTGACCCTTTCCCACCAACCAGTCCTCCCACACCCCACCTTCTTCCCCTCAGGTAACCACCATTCTCTTATCTGAATCTAAGGGTTCATTTAGTTTTGCTCATTTGCTTTGTTTCTTTCTGTTCCATACATGAGTGAAACCATACAGTCTTTGTCTTTCTCTGAGTAATTTCACTTAGCAAACTCCCCTCAAGGTCAATCCATGTTGTAGCAAATGGCAAGATTTCATCTCTTTTTCTTTTTTTTTTAAATAATTGATTAGTCTTCGATTGCGTACATGCACATTTTCTTTATTCTTTCATCTGTCAGTGGGCACGTAGGTTGTTTCCAAACCTTGTCTAATTGTTAATAGTGCTGTAGTGAATACAAGGATGCATTTCTTTTCCAGTAAGCGTTTTTATATTCTTTAAGTAGATATCTAAAAGCAGAACTTCTGATTTATATTGTAGTTCTATTTTTACATTTTTGAGGTGTTTCCATAGTGTCTGCACCAGTTTACATTCCTATCAACAGTGAGTAAGAGTTTGTTTTCCTCCACACCCTCACCTACACTTGTTGTATCTTGTCTTTTTGATATAGGCCATTCTCACAGGTGTGAGATGATATCTCATTATGGTTTTGATTTGCATCTCACTAATAAGTGATAATGAACACTTTTTCATGTGACTATTATGTCCTCTTTGCGATGGGTGTTTACTATTATGCGTCACTATTTCCCTATCAAGGAAGCTGTTCATTCAGATGTATTCAAAAGTTGGAGAGTCCATTAAACTAGAGATCAGAGGCAGAATTTCCCACCCACCCCCAAATAATGGTGTTTTATTTATTGTTTCCACAACTCACTATTTGATTTCTATATTATCATTCTCTTTAGATTCTAAAATTTTATTTCTGTGATAAAATCTGAGAATTAAGGGGCCTCCCTGGTGGCGCAGTGGGTTGGGCAACGCACTATGAAGCAGACCGCAGCCACTGCAGCATGAGTTCGATCTCTGCTGCCGGCCAGGGAGGGGACCCACATGGCATGGCAGACCTCTCCTGCTGTGCCCGCTGCTCCCCTCAGCAGTGTACTTCCCTTGATCTGCCTGTTC
>JAGFMF010011823.1:10738330-10778676 GCA_019455555.1 Galemys pyrenaicus
TCCCCTCCCTGGCCGGCAGCAGGGATCGAACTCGTGCTGCAGTGGCTGCGGTTTGCTTCATAGTGCGTTGCTCAACCCACTGCGCCACCAGGGAGGCCCATGCTTTGATTTATTTAACTCAAGTCATTTCTCTAACTCACTCTCAATCACAGAAACTTTTTTCTTATAGAATATTTAATAGATAAGTTTTTATAGTTATTGGCTTGCACTATCTCTTTGGAAACTGATCATAGCTCTTTAGATCATGAATTCTCTTATAACTGTAAGAATAATAATTGATGAGAATTATTAATTATGACTGAAGGAAAGGATGTGGTTGTTGGAGAAGCTTATTATGAACATTTATAGAAAGACTGGGAATTATTCAGTGTACAAATGAAAGGAGTGAGAAAAAAATTGCAGAGAGCTGGGAATTTGGAAGATACTTTTAAATACTTAAGTTCTACTTTAGTATTTCTTACCATTCCTAAAAACTTATTTTAAGAAGTTACTGATTTTATACTTTCAAATTTCACAAAATTTTACTGTTTAGAACTTACTTCCTATGTTTTTTCTTTGTGCAGAGTATTAAAAGCTATGGAAGGAAAATGGATAACAGATCAGTTGGTAAGCTATAAGAAGTATCTACATATTCTTTATATTTGAGACTATGTTTTTAAGGTGATAGAACTTAAAAAAAATCATTTCCATTTAAATTATTTTGGATCATTTTGGGAAGTCCTTTATTTAAATTTATTTGTAAGTATGGTCTTTTCATATCTCATGTAGGTACAAAGCCAGAGTATTGGCAGTTAATTCTGGATAATTATGAAATCTGATATTGATAGAAATACAAGAATAATGGGCTGTCCTTTTTGAAAAAATGTACTCATCGTAAACATACACACATACTCTCCATGTGGGTTAATGAGTACATGTGAAAAGTAAACTCAAAAACATTAAAAGAAAGTATGAGAGAGTATGTAATTTGGGAGTAAAGGGACTTTTATAAACCATAAAGGAAAACATTTTGGTAGACTGCATTAAAAAAAAAAGTTTCTGTATGTTAGGTACCCTGAACAAAATGAAACTGGGGGAAAAGTGAGTACAACACATGAAAATAAGGAGTTTAATTGATAATATGTGTGGACAATTTTTTTTTTCTGAAATGCTCTTCAAGTAGGGAGAGATAAATAATTATACTAATGTAGCTGTTAAAAAAAATAATGTGATCAATCTATATTGAAATGGAATGACATCCAAGCAAGATACATTTTTGATGAAAAAGCAAGCAAGGAATAGACTAAGTAGGGTAAAGTGTGATTTCATTTATGTTGATCTTTTGTTTTAAATATCAATTTAGTATTTTTAAAAATCTGGGAAAAAATCATATTTGAGATTACCTCTGATGAATGGAGCTACACTAGTATTCTCTCTTCTCTCATCAGTGATACTTGTTTTTCACAATAATAAGCATTAATCATAATTTTAAAATAATACAGACTATTCGTAATACAGTGAATTTTGCTTATGCTCTGAATATTAGAGTAACAAAAAACGTTGTATGGGAAAAGATCATAGATGATGATGAGGAATTCCATCCTCATCTTTCTAAATTCAGTGTACTATTTTCCTATCAAAATGTCAATGCTGATTCTTAAAAACTAACACCTTTTAACAGTGAAGACATCTCATTGCCATTTCACTCCTGGATCCAGGACTAGGACTGGATTTCACATGTCTTTCTCACGTCTTTTAGAAAGGTTAGAGTTTCACCCACTGGAATACATCTAGCCTTTGCTGTGTATCTTGTACCATCATACTCCTCAGACACTACTGTAAAACACTATAAACATTTGAACATTGTTTTAAACTTTTAATTATCTACTTATGGAGGTATTCTATAACAATCAGTAACTACTAGGTTGTCTTTTTACTAATCCTTTTTTCACTTTAGAGGAAGCTGTACCTAAAACCTGTTAATGTAAAGATGTAATTTTATGTTTGATAAAATTATCTGAGGCTTTGGGGACTCTGACATGATCGATAAACTCTTTTTAAAAACACGTTTTATTATGGTTTTTATTGTTTTGCAAGTAATATTTGCTCATTGCGTCAGTGAGCTCAGACAGTGATGGTAATGGTCTCCATTACCATCACTAACATAGACCATCAATAGAACTGTGATGATGCAGATGTTCACTAGTTACAGTGACTAACATGGTAGCCATTAGTCACAAGTGCTGCTGAACACTTGACATTGGGTAGTGCAAGGAACTGAACTTATTACTTTTATTTTAATTGACTTTTAAATAGTCACAGTGTGACCAGTAGGTATATACTGGACAGAGCCTGTTAAAAGAATATGCTTTCAACAGTTTTTCTATGTTCATTAGCACATGTAAAAGAACTATGTGAATTTATCTCAAAAATTTCTAGCAGTTTCTGCATTGAATTATAGTAACTGTTTTTCTTTTTATATTCTACCACTGTTACAAAAGCTATGATAGATAAATTTTATATATGTATAATTTTTCCTTCATTATTTTTTCTAAGATATACTTAGAAATAAGTAGCAATCCCAATTGTTCTTATTAATTACAAGGGGCCACCGTTTCTCATATTTATTGCATGATTTTTTTTAAGAGATGGAAAATAATGTCCTGCAAGATGAGAATTGAACAGTTGAAACAAACTATATGTAAAGGAAATGAAGAAATGAAGAAAAGTAAGTAATTTGCTTTCCTCCAGTCCTAGTAAAGGGTTCCTGTGGAATTAACCTGGGATTAATAAGTTAGAAAAACAGAGAAAGATAGAGAAGAGGGTTGGGAGACAGTGACAGTCTAGAATAGTTAACTATTTGCCTTCCTTTCCTTATAAAACATTTTGTAAGTAAGTTACACATACACACACATACACTTTAAGACCTTTAAATAACTTGCTGCCTTTCTCACTTTAAAAAGTTGAGGAATGTGTGGTTCCCATTAGGTAACAGGAGGTTCAGGATGTAACTTGGTACTCAGCTTACAGTAATACTCCATTTATTCCAGAGGCAGAGAATACTGACTTTTTGTCCCAGAGTGAGACTCATACTTCCGTATTAATTTATATTATATTTGTACAGTTCATACTTTATCATAGGTAATTGTCAAATTTAAGAGATTCTTCCTAGAAATCCTATATCCTTTGAAACACTCCATGTATTTCTGAAGATCAGTCTTTATAGTTTAGAATTAGTCACCATCTAATTCTATCTTGTGAGCCATGTGAATCCCTTTCTAGAGTACTCACTGCTTTCAGAAGCAAGTATTTTATAGAGCTGTGTAATGGTGTACAGTTGCCTTTGAAAATGTGTGTCCTAATCCAGCACTCACGTGTTTCACAGAGTCACTGAAAGAGAAGTAGGAAGGGCTTAAACCACACACACCAGACTCAGCACCAAGTTTGCATGCAGTAACAGCATAAAAGTGCTTTGATCTTTAAGGCGAGATGGTACAGAGAGAAGGATAAATTGAACTCCAAGTAGAGCTGTAATAGAGCAGCTAAGTGACTGATGATTTCCTGACACCTAGAAGGGATCGTGATGTTACATTTTTCTTTAAAAGATTTATTTATTTAAGCATACAGACACTGGGGTACAGGCCAGAGTCGTGGGAGGTGAGAGGATTCACCAGAGACAGTGGGGAGCAGAACAGGTAGATAGACTAAAATACACTGCCGTGGGCAGCAGCGGATTAGGCAGAAGTCTGCTGCGCCATGTGGCTCCCCTCCCTGGCCAGGGATTGAACTCATGCTGCTGTGCAGCGGCTGCTTCACTATGTAGCGCTCAACCCACTGCGCCACCGGGGAGGGAGGCTGTGATGTTACATTTTAAAGTGTTCTTGAAAAATCTGTCCACCATGTTACTCATGGCCATGACTAGGAAGACTCATTTGAACTTTTGTAAAGAGCTCAGAAGATCATGAAAATTAATGGGCTTTCTGGAAAGTGCATTAAGGAACCAGAAACTTAATTTTTAGGATAGTCACAATTAGCAGAAATGGTAAAGAGATGCACCCAAGGAGAAATAAACCTAAGAAACCTTAGACTGCAACAAATGAGGACCATGTAGCAGACATTAGATACTTGTCTTGTTATATCTAGCAGGAGCCAGCAAAGCTTCTGTTGCATTTGGTATAAGGAACTCAGCTGTGCGCCATAGGTGAATGAGTCGCCATCATTGTGTGCACAACATTACTGTAGAGTTCTGAAGAGCTAGTGGTCCAGGAGCATTTATGAAGGGGAGACCTCACTGAATTGAATGAGTACAATATGGGTACTTGGAATACCAAATTTGTGGGAGCAAATAAGCATTCCTAGAGAGATGTTGATTTGAGCAACAGGATAGGGATGAGTATTTAGGGAGTGATGACTGACTCAGCTGTGAATCCATTTATGTATGCATTTAATAGTTCCACCTTGTGGAAGGATTTGACATATCTAATAATTGAGCAAGGCTAGAGTGAAGGGTGTGCATAAGGAAACTGATGTGCTTACCAGTTTGGGAGCGGCCTTGAGGCTTCAGAGTTTGGTCTGTATTTGATGGTAGAGAACAGTAGAGAACAGCTGAGCACTGACCACAAGCTAGTGAAAAAGCATGAAGGTATGGGGTGTAGCCAAGCTAGACATAGTTTAGTCAACGTTAACTGGGATTATGATTGTGGAATGAAAATAAAGCCCTAGATTTTAAGAACTGTAGGACAGCTTATGTAATTTGCCACCAGGGAATCATTTAGGCAATGGACAAGTCAAAATAACCAAGTAGAGAACCTAGCTTACAATGTAATTAAGAGGAGGATTTTCCTAGAAGAATAATGAGCTATTTTGAACTTGCTTGAACCTCCTGAGATGTTCTGAAGTGTCTGAGATTTCCCACTAGTTCTTGCTACTCTGGTGAAGTTCAGCTACAACCTAGCATCATAGCAGGTCTTGGGATCCAGAATCTGAAGAGCTCCATAAAAGACCACCAGTTGGATAGGGGGCATGTCCCATTGGGTCTGGGTGCATGTCTCTTCTTGGTTGCCATGCCCTTGCAGTTCTTACAGTGCTGATATACAGCAAGTACTGAGCATGCAGGTGCTGCCCCCTGCCTGATGCTGCAGCACTTCCCTAAAGCTTTCAGGGCTTTTAGGCTGTTTGTTCACTGCATGAATACCTGCCCTGGTGCTGTCCCTGGGTGTCTGAGTATGTAACCCACGGCACACATAAGATGTTCCTGGAGAAAATCTGATAACCAGTAAGTTTTCCAAACGATTTAGACATCTGTTCTGCCAACATGATCATTCTCAGCATTATATAAGAAAGTTGATACTTCCTGTACTAAACTTAAAAGTTGGTAGTCTTTGAGAGATCCTTACTAATGGTTATCACAAATGGAGATCCAGAGTCATTTTGGTGGTGATAGTCCCCTTTGATTTATGAGTAGAATCAATTTGTCCTAAACTTTCAGTTTCTACTTTGTGAACATATCTAGTTAGTTTTAATGAGGTTTTGCTTTCAGTTTAGGTACAGAAAAACTCTCATGCTTGTTGGAGTTCTATACTACCAGGAACTATTTGTAGAGATAATTGTTAGTTGTGATTTATTTTAGATTCCGAAGGCCTTCTCAAAACCAAGGAAAAGAATCAGAAGCTTTATACTCGAGCACAACGACATCAAGAGAAAAAGGAGAAGATTCAGAGGCACAATCGCAGACTTGGTGACATGGTAGAAAAAAAAACCATTGACTTAAAAAGTCATTATGAATGTCTGGCAAGTCTTCGGCGATCTCATATATTAGAGCTCACCTCTGTCATTTTTCCAATTGAGGAAGTAAAGACTGGTATGAGGTACAGTAAGCGAGTCTTTAACTCTGGGAATAGATCAAATCCTAAAATAGAAGTATTTTCCACCTGTGTCAGCAGCTCACTTTTTGGGCTTCATTCTGAGCTCATCGGTTTTTCTGGTAATGAAACATAAGTCTTCACTGCTTCGGTAAACAGTGCTCACTGCATGAAGCTGGGAGGCAGCCAGGGTCGAGGGCGGTGGCCCTCAGAGAAGTGGGGCCCAGGCATGTGTGTTCTCATAGAACTTCCCGATGAGGTGCTGACTCACCCCTGATAAGAATTCTCTCTTGCTGCTGTCATCTGCACTCCCAACTGGGCCATTGACTGGTTGTATGCTGGGAGGCACATTTTTGAGCCTTGAGCTATTTCCTTGTCTCTTGGTTGGGCATAATAAATGCCTGCATCACTGAGAAATGAGCTAAAGTGCAGGAAAACACCTGGTGTTCAGGGTTTCTTATATAGCTGGCATGATATGTTGACTTAGCCTTTTTCCTGGCAACAAGCTGCTGTTGAGCACTGAACACTGAGTTCAGGCAGACTGTAATATAGGGTTACCCCAGGAGTTAGAGGATGGACAAGATAGTGGTTCCCCATCTGCCTGTTTCTCAGAGCCACTGGGTAGCTTTGGAAAATATAGCCTTCGGAGAAAAATCCTTCCAACCACCCAGTCTTTCTTTAATACTTGTTTTAAACTTTTCCACATGATACCTGGTGGTCATCAGCCAGGTTTGGAAACTACCACTGAAGTTTTGTTTGCTTTCTAACTGACCAGCAGGCTGTTTCTGTTGAGGGTTTTCCTATCATGGTTGCTCTCACTTTCTGGTACCTTTCCCTGGCATTTGACAGTCAGTGGAGTATTGGTAGCAACGTAACTATTCTTTGCTACCTCTATTTCAGTCTGCTTTCGTCTGTTACCAGACTTGGCTTTCTGAGAGCCTGAAAGTCTGATCAGTGCTTCTGGTTTGAAGACCTGCCCTCTGACTCTTAAGACATTTCTCATATTAGGAGTAGTTGGCAGATAAAAGGGCAGATTCAAGATGGAGGAGAATAGAAAATTCAAAATAGACACTAAAGTGGCATTTTGATTAAGTGGGGAAAAGTCAAGTTACCCAAAAAATGGTATAAAGACAGTTGGCCAGGCTTTGGGGGGAGGAAAAAGCTAACCAAACAGAAACGTTATGCCAAGTTAAATTCTGATGGGTCAGGATCTCAAGGTTAAAACATGTTACAGTAAATAAAGACTGAGACCCTGTTCCAGATTTGGGGGAAGTAAGACTGACAGCTGAATAACAGTGTATGATCCAGGACCAAATCTTGGGACCTAAAAAGGCCATTAACAGGACAACAGGAGAAAACTGAGGAAAGTCTATAGATTAGTTAATGGTAACATAGCAATAGTAAATTCCTGATTTTGATAAATTAGATCTTCCTGAGTGGAGAGTTTGGGAAAGTTAGGTGAAGTGTATATCCTTTAATAGTCTTACACCTTTTCTTTAGGGCTGAAATATTTTCAAGATGAAATTTTAAGAAAACTTTCATATATGTGTAAATATATAAGATAGTAGAAAACATGGAGAAAAAAGCTCTCCTTTGTACCTGTATTTAAATCTTTTCTGTTAGTATATATCTTTATATATCCTCAGCGTATTTGATACTTTTGAAATTGTTTCTATAGAAGATTCCTTGTTTGGTCACATTTCTCAAACTTCCTTGAGTGGAGGAGAAAGTAGAGTTACAGTTTACAGTTGGCCATAGTACTCTTGTCTTATACATAACAGCCAGTAGGAGTTACCTTACATGTATGATACATTGTCATAGAAAAGGATTGAGAACCCTCTGGTCAAGAAAACAGAAGCCCCTTCCCAGTCTTTTTCACTATCTGCACTATCTCCTGGACATCCAGCACACAGCCACGCGGGACATTTCTGCTCCCAAACAACTGTGTCCTTCCTCCACAGTGCATTTGTGACTTCTCATGGTGGATTCCCATCCCACTATTTAAGCCAGCAGTTCCCAAAGTATGGTCCATGGACATTTGTGGACCGCTGAAACTTTCTCTAGTGGTCTGTCCAGTCAGACCTAATTTTATAATAATACACTTTACTGCGGGGACATTGTATTGGTGGCTCAAAAGTCATGGTGGGCTGATACCACCACATTTCAAGGCAGTGACATCAAACTATAATGATAGTTATTGTATCCCACCCTGTATTTGCACATCAAGCAAACAAAAAGCACTTTCATATCAAGAATGTGCTTGGTGAAGCAATAGAAATTATCAACTTTATTTAGATGTATTAAATCTTACCCTTACATATGCAGCTTTTAAATGTACTTTATGATGAAATGGGAAGTATGCTGAAAGCACTTTCACTGCAGACTGGAATACCATGGTTGGCTCAAGGAAAAGCACTTGAGTGACTGTGTCACAAGTACAACTGACTGCTTTATTCATGGGACACTCTACTTGAAGGAATAACTGAAAGACTCAAAAATGTAAACAATGCCACACTGCACTATTTTTTTGTTTTGAAAAATTACAGATTTTTTTCATAAAAATATGTTAAACATATGTGATGAACTTGTTCTTTTCAAATGAATTATTAAAATTTTTTGTTTTAATTTCTAATACACTAAGTTTTTAAAAAAGATTTATTTATGCATACAAGAATTGGGGTGTAGGGATGAGAAGATTCACCAGAGACAGAGCGGGGAGCAGAACGGGCAGATCTACTGAAATACATTGCTAAGGGGCGCAGCAGGCGAGGCAGGAGAGGTCTGCTGTGCCATGTGGGTCAGCTCCCTGACCAGGGATCGAACTCATGCTGCAATGGCTGCCAATAACTGCATTGTGCTGCGACTTAACCTTTTGTGCCTCCAGGGAGGCACTAAATATCAATAGATTTAACCCACAAACAACAAAGCTCTTTGGAGTCCTCAAAAATATTTTAACTAAGGACTTCCCTGCTGGCACAATAGGTTAAAGCACAGCACTATGAAGCAAACCGCAGCCACTGCAGCATCAGTTAGATCTCCACCTCTGGCCAAGGAGGTGACCCACATGGTGCAGCAGACCTCTCCTGCCTCACCTGCTGCTCCCCTCAGCAGTGTATTTCAATAGATCTGCTTGTTCTGCTCTCCACTCTGTCACTGGTGAATCCTCTCACCCCCTTGCACTTCTGGCCTGTATCCCAGCTCTTATGTGCATAAATAAGTAAATTTTTAAAATAAAAATTTTAACTAAATTTTGTTTTGGTTAAAATCAAATTTCTTCACTCTGGACGGGGTTTCTCTGATAGCAGTTATCTCTGTATGTTCAATTCCTGACCCCATGTGTGTCTTTCTAGTGATGTACATATCTGTTGTGTCTATTGTATGCCCTTTACAAAACTGTTCTCTTTAAGCCGTACACTACTTCTGATATTTAGAGATCCTGCAGATGTGTCTTCAGAGAGTGACAGCGCCATGAGCTCCAGCACTGTGAGCAAGCTCGCTGAAGCCCGGAGGACAACCTACCTGTCCGGGAGATGGGTCTGTGATGACCACAACGGGGACACCAGCATCAGCATTACAGGGACTTGGATTAGCCTTCCTAACAATGGGGACTACTCTGCCTACTACAATTGGGTGGAGGAGAAGAAAACGACTCAGGGGCCTGGTGAGAAGCAAAATTGTCTTTGAAAATTTTTATGATTAATCAAGGTAAAATGTACATGACCAAATGAACAGTTTAGTGGCATTTAGTACAGTCACAGCATTGTGCAACCATCACCTCTCTCTAGTGCCAAAATCTTTTCATCACCACAAAGGGAAACTCCATGGCATGAAGCACTTGTTCTTCATCCCTCCCCTCCTCCCAGACCTTGGCAACCACTAATCTGTTTTCTGTCTCTAGATCTGCCTGTTTGGGATATCCCATATAAATGGAATCAGACAACATGTGGTCTTTTGTGTCTGGCTTATTTCATTTACAATAAGGTTTTCAGGATTTATACTCACTACAGCATTTCATTCCTTTTTTCTGACTAGAGAATATTGTGTTTGTGCGTAATACCATGTTTTGCTTGTCCTTTCATCATTTGATAGATTGAAAACCTGAATTTTTTTAGCTATCTCACCCTTTAGGGATTGATACTGCTTTACATTTGGCAGTGTATTTGGCATGTTGGGTCCCATTTTTAATAACTACTTTCATATAAAACTTGCTTAGCAGTCCTAAATGGAGGTTGAAATAACCCAACACAAACCCCTGTAGTTTCTCTGTGGAAAAGGACTATTCACTTAGTCACTCAGCAGCTATTTAGTGAGCGTGTGCTTGTGTCATCCACAGTGCTGGGTACTGGTCCAGAGGTGATGTCACTGAGACTGTAGTGGCCCTTGGCCACCCGAGTGTGTGCTATGGAAGGAACGGGCAGTGTCAGGGGCAGGCCACAGAGGAGGAATGCTGCCACGGGCACTCGGGCACCTCTCCAAGGAGGTGACGTTTAAGTCAACAGTAATTGTTCTGACAAGTAATATGTTGTTGGGGCCAAACCATTTAGACGTTGGCTTTACTTCTGCCTGGCTCAGCAAGAAACATAATATTTATAAATTAAACCATATCTGGCCATGGACCTTATATTAGTAAAGAGTAAAAAAGTCATGAATAATTATTGATAAGATTAAAGTGATAAAATCTAGGGTCGTAACTTTTGTTGAAATTCAAGTTTTGTGTATGTCTGTTGTTTTTATGTATTAGACATGGAGCATAATAATCCTGCCTACACGATCAGTGCTGCCTTGTGCTACGCCACTCAGCTCGTCAACATTTTGTCCCATATACTCGACATAAATCTTCCTAAAAAGCTGTGCAACAGGCAAGTAATAGAAGGGCATGATGTCATTTTAGCCTGGACCTAGCATTCCAATGGTGTTCTTGTTTTTACTAATTAAACCAAAACCGCGTAAGTATTATCAAGACAGAAAGTTTGAGCATGGAATATTGTTTTCAACATTAACTTCAAAAACCTCATATGCAGCTTTGTTCTATTATCTTAATTGCATGTGAAGTCTTGCAGAAGACCACAGAAAATAGAAGGGGGGAAACCCCAGTATTTAGAGGCTGTGTTCATGTGTATGAACTGAGTAAATTGTAGCACTTGAATATTTGATATATATTCTTTAATACAATACATGAGGCATGAAATTTTTTAGAATTTGCAAAGGTTTACCATCTACCCAGTTTCTGTTAAGACTTTCCCACTCCCCTGCAGTTATCCTTCCCTTTCAAATGGATATAAGTACTAGTAACTTGCCATACCCCTCTACCCCTCACCCTAGATACCAAAGGTGTGCTATGCTAAAGTGTCCTGCATCTTGCTTTTTTTTTTTTTTTAAGATTTACTTATTTATGCATACAAAAACTGAGGTATAGGCCAAGGCACAGGGGATGAGAGGATTCACCAGAGATAGAGTGGGGAGCAGCAGGCGAGGCAGGAGAGGTCTACTGCACCATGTGGGTCCCTTCCCTGGCTGGGGATCAAACTCATGCTACAATGGCTGCGGTTGCTTCATAGTGCAGTGCTTAACTCCTTGCGCCACTAGGCAGGCCTCAGCATCTTGCTTTTTAAAAAGTTATATTTATTTGGATTTTTTTACATGATTGTTCATTTTGGTATAATGTTTGACTTTTCCCTTCAGTTGTAGTCCCCATAAATTTTCCACCACCAAACCCACTCGCATCATCATAGTCTCCTGTGCTTTTCCCTCCTGTTTTGATTCCTCTCACTCCCCATCCCCTGCTGTATGTCTCTGATTTATAGTTTGCCTGCTAGTTTTGTCTTTTTTTTTTCTGACCCCTTGTTTGGTTTCCCTGTATTACTCCTATAAATGAAACCATATGATATTTATCTTTTTCCTTCTGACTTATTCACTGAGCATAATCCCTTCCAGCTCCATCCATGTTGCTGCAAATGGCATGAGTTGATCTTTTTGGATTGTTGAGTAATATTCCATGGTGTATATATACCACATCTTCTTGATCTAGTCACCTGTTTTTAGGCATTTGGGTTGTTTCCGTATCTTAGCTATTACAAATAGTGCTTCAGTGAACAAGCGTGCAGGTTTCCTTTCAAATCAAAGGTTTTTGTAAGTCCTTTGGGTGATTCCTAGGAGTGGAATTGCTGGGTCATATGGTAGATCCATTTTTAGTAGTTTGAGGCTCCACCACACAGCTTTCCATAGTGGTTGGACCAGTTTGCATTCCCTCTGCAGTGTAACAGGGTTCATCTTTCTCCACATCTTCATCAGCATTTGTTGTCAGTTTTTTAAATGTGGGCCATTTCATCGATGTGAGGTGGTTTTGATTTGTATTTCCCTGATTATAAGTGATGCTGAACATTTCTTATATGCCTGTTGTCCATCTGCATTTCCTCTTTGGAGAAGTGCCTTTTCTTTTAAGCTCTTCTGCCCATTTTTTTGACTGAGTTGTTTTAGTTGGGTTGTGTAACCTCTTTGTAAATCTTTGATTTACATCCCTTACCAGTTGTATGGAGTGCAAATATTTTCTCCCAGTCTCTGGGGTGTCTCTTCATTTTGATTATTTTCTATTTTTCTGTACAGAATAGTTTAATGTAGTCTCAGCTGTTTATCTTTTCCTTCATTTTCTTTAGGGGATGAGATGTCATAGAGTGTTGTGCCAGTGTTTTCTTCTATATATTTTATTGTTTCAGTTCTTACATTCAGGTCTTTTATCCATTTCAAGTCAGTTTTTGTATATGTTGTGAGCTAGTAGTCTTGTTTCTTTTTCTTTTAAAATTTTTATTTAACAATTATTGTTCTAGGAATGAAGGTTGCGGATATAATGGTGATAAAAGCAGAATCCCTGATGTCTTGGCACTTACATTTTAATGAAGGGGCAGATCATCAGTGTGTAAACAGTGCAGCAGATGGTGAACCCTGTGCTGTAGAGAATGTTGAAGCAGGCGAGGAGTGGTATAGAGGCAGGGAAGGGCTTGCTGTGTTCAGTCAGCGGGTATATGACCCCCAGGGCATCCAGGAGAGGAAGGGAGCAATCCAGAGAGGCTCTAGAAAAGGAGGCTGCAGCAGAGAGAATGGTGAGTCCCTGTCCTGGGGAGTGAGGTCCACAGAGAAGGTAGAGGCGTGTGGGACAGGGTGGGAGGGGTGTCCTTGTGCGCTCTTGCAAGCCTTCAGCTGGCATTCTGCCTGAGGTGCACAATTGGAGATTGCCGTTGTGTAAGTGTTCCAAGATCTTCCTGGTCTCCTGTTACTGTTTCAATGAATAAATTTGTACTCATTTTGTTGGTGTGCCAGTATTTGTGTAGAATAAATTTTCAGAAGTGGCAACTGTCGGTTAAAAAATGTATGCATTTGTAAATTTTTATAAATGCAGTAAAATTGTTGTCCATGAGGGCAGTAGTCTGTTCTTAGTGTCAGGAAACACATTTTGAGTTAAAGGACCAGGGTATGTTTTATACGGAACTTCAGTATGAAGTACGCTCTTGAGAATGAAATTTTCAACATGGAATTTCCTCAGAAAAGCACAACACAACACAACAAATCATGTGTTTCTGTTGCAGTGAATTTTGTGGGGAGAATCTCAGCAGACAGAAATTTACTCGCGCAGTGAAGAAACTGAACACAAATATTCTCTATCTTTGCTTTTCTCAGGTATGAAAAACATACTGTGAATTCATTTTTGTTTTGTTGCTTATTTGAAAATATTAATCAGTTCTTTACTTTTTCTAGCATGTAAATTTAGATCAGTTACAACCACTGCATACCCTCAGGAATCTCATGTACCTAGTCAGCCCGAACTCTGAGCACCTGGGCAGGTAAGAGGGATTTTGTTGCTTTTCAATAAATGGTAGTGTCGTGACTACTTTTAACTAGCCTTATACATATTGGCACATTGCAGGAATCTGTTCCTATCTCCATAGTCTCCCAAAAAGGGCAAAAATAATACAACCCTGAACAGAAGGAAGCAGTAGATAATCATATTTGAACTTTATGGTCCTTACATAATCATTTCCCAGAAAAAATTCACATCACGTATTTTTTACATCTGAAATAGAGCAGAAAGATACAGATGTCCCGGGGGAAGAGAAAAAGCTCTTTCTTTGAATCCATGGTTGTTGCTTCTGTAACCCTGTCCAGTGTCTCCTGTTCCTGGTGCATTTTCTGTGGCGCCTGTTCTTTCCCTCCCATCACAACAGTTCTTCAGTTTTCTTTTTGCCCCTGAATGAGTCAGTCTTGCCACAGTTCAGTAGAGATAGTGGGTATTATGGTATAAACTGGTTTTAGCTCTATTAACTTAACAACAGGAGTCAGTAACAAAAGAGACCAACCAGGATGGGTTTGTGGCATCCTTAGTCGCTTAGCCCATTGACATGTGGTCTAGATGGGACTTAACATTGGTATCATCCATGTACCCCTCCTCTGGGTGCTTAGTTTTTCCCCTTAACAGTCTGTTCCTACATTTCTGGAGAGGTATGATTTGGTTCATGTATTTGCTTTTTTATGAGAGAATAAAGGAAAATAAAGTTAAGAAAGTTCTTTTGGGATTTCCTTCCCATTGTCCATTTGCTTTGACACTGGAACCAAGACTCCAAGGAGAGTCCCCCTATTGAACCAGTGTGTCCAGCTTCATCTGCTTCCCCCACATTGCAGTGGACTTCTTGTGGTGATCTGCCCTTAACCATTGTTCTGTTTCTCCTACTCCTCCCAGTAGTTACCTTTTCTAGAACATGCCCTGCCCGCCCCCTTTAAAAAAAAAAAAGAAAAAAGGTCCAAGAAGCTGTAGACATGCCCAGTATCTTGTGCCATTTTATAGGGAGGGCGTTCAGAGCCCATCCATAAGTCACATGGCACAGAAACCTGAATGTTAGATATCACCCAGTTTTAGTGTTGATTTTTAGGGTTGCTCTCTATACCTTATTTGTGACTGGATGGACATTTATCTTTGAGAAGAGCTAATATTTAGTGATATCATTATTATGATTGTGCTGAGATGACCATTATACATGCCTTAAGTTATAGGTAGGATTCTTATTCTCACTTTAAAGAGGGGGATAGCGGAGGCTTAGCTTAAGCTAAGTAACTTACGCCCATGGCACAGACCTAGTGAAAACAGTGGAGTAGGGTCCCAGCACACATCTGGCTGACTCCAAAACAGTAGGTGCTCATGCTTCTAACCAGTAAACATGGTTATTTCATCGCATTAACAAATTAGAGAAGAACAAAATAAGATCAACTCGATGAATGCCAGAATAGAATTGAATAAAATCCAGTTTCTATTAATAATTAAAGAAAGTGATTAGCAAATTAAAAATAGGTTATTTATAAAGACTACTGTAAACCGACAACAAAACAGTACTTCATGTAGCTTTTTAGTGAAAGCAGTTCCCTATAGTGGGGAATAAACCAGCCTGCTACGTGACTGTTACTTTGGAAGCCTAATCAAGGCAGAACATTTTCACAGAGAAGTAAGGCATGGTAAACACTGAAAGAAACAAACCCAGTTGACATTATTATAGATGGGATGATAATTGAACTAGCTATCCAAGAGAACTGAAAAAGTAATAGAAATGATAGTTCAAAACGGTGACTATATACAAGATCAATATTCAGTAAGCAGTTGCTTTCTTACTGTTAACAACCAGCTAGAGGATGTAGCTCCAACAGATACTACGTTACACCATGTATTTGAGTGTCTGCCAGGCATTGTATGAGTTGTGTGGGACTGAATGGAAGAAGGCCTGAGGCAGTGAAGACCCTTCGCTGATCAGAATTTCAATACATACTTAATGGAACTTTAACAAGCTGATTCTAAAGTTTAACTAAAAGCACAGTCTGCAAAGAAATTTTGAAAAAGAATTATTAGGAATGGACTTGGCCCCTTTTAAAAACATAGTATAAAGGTCATTAAAACTGGGTACTGTCAGCATGCAGACAGGTGGAACAAATAAAGGAAGATAATGAAGAGTCCAGAAACAGACCCTGTGTGCATGGACTTACCCGTGATGGGGTGGCATCAGATAATAGCAGCTAAGCAGTGGTGGGCCAGTGGTTATTCATGTGGGGGAAAGTTGGATTCATACCACATTCCATATACAAAAATTAGTTCCAGATGATCTATAAGACTATTTTTTAACTATAAAATTACTAGGAGAAAAGATAATATTTTATAACCATAGGGTAAGGAGGAAATTACAAGCAAGCCACAAAGCCCAAAAAACCATAAAGGAGTTACACATTTTACTGTGTAAAAGCTCGTAGTATCTCTGGTAAAAGAGACCATAAACAAAGTTAAAAGACTTTTTTTTTTAACTGATCTATCTGTATGACAGACAACAGGTTGATACCTAGTTATACTTCTTTCAGTCAGCATATTAAAGGTGAAAAATAACCTAGTGGAAAAATAAACAAAGGAGTCAAGCAGGCAGTTCAGACAGAAGAAAAATAAGTAGACAGTATTCAAATGAAAGAAACTTGTAGCCTCAATCAAGAATAAAGAGATGCAGTGCCAAACAGGTTTCTATGAAAGGTTGCTGATATGCAGAATTGATGGTGGTTTAGGAAAACAGGACCTCGTCTGTTACCGAACTTCTTTAAAGGGTTTGAAGATGTCTGTGGATTTGCCCTTTGGCCAGCTGTCCATTTAGATGGCTCTGCCCTGCAGAAGTACACAAAGCTCCACAGGCTCTGATCACCTCCAAGTTCGTGGCTGGGAGCCGGAAGGTCAGGAGGTAGGCATCAGAAGTCTCTTCTGCCTCAGTCAAAAGCAAGGCTTACGGTAATTGCTGATGGAACCTGGCTAGGATTTCCTGTTTCCATTGAGACCAGCTAAACTGGGGATCCCATCCTCAATCCAGCGTATGTATCTTATTTTTTCAGTTGACTTTCAGAAAAGTTACATTAGACTACTATTAAAAGTACAAAGGACACATAGATCCTATACCCAAATTCACCTGTTGTTAATATTTTACCTCATTTGTTTTATCACTTACGCTGTCTCCATAAATATACACATACACACTTTTTTTCCTGAATCTTTGAAAGTAAGATACATACATCATGGCTCTTGACCCTTAAATATTTCAATGTGTATTTCCTAAAAATAAGTGTACTTAACCACGGTACACTTACCAGCATCAGCTGGGCAAACGTAATACAGTATTTTTATTTAATCTGCCCATATGCCTATGTTGTTTGTGGACCAGATAGTGTCCTTTATAGCATTTATTTCCCTTTCAGTACAGGATCCAATCCAGAGTCTGGTGTTGAATTTAGTGATGCCTCTAACCTCCTTTAAATTGGGAACATTTTCACAGCCTACTCTGTCTTGTACAACATTCACATATTTTATTAGAACTTTTAAGTTTGTTTTCGTGCAGTAAAATTCAGGGCTTATAGTCTAGGTTGTAACACTGCCTAAGTGGGAGTATTCCCTGGATGTCACACCTGCATCTGGCCATCTGTCCCTCACTGGAGATGTTAATCAAGATCTTCCTAAAATCTCCTTTGTGCAATTCCTATATTTAACTGCAGTAACTAAATAAGCAGTCTATGGGGAGATACTTTCAGACCGTGTGGTTTTCCTTCTCATCAGTTTCCCCCTGAATTAGTGTCTGGATGGATCTACCTGATTCAGCCTTTACTGTGGTCATACCTACATAGACACATTGTCATCCAGTTAATCATGTATATTAGGGTTTGCTATACATTTTGTACTTTCAAAATGATTTTGTAATTTTTATTCCTCAAAGACATTAAGTGAAAAAGAGTTAACCCTTTTGCTAGTTAATTTTGTGTGATGCGTCAATGGCTCAGGGAATGTCAGGCAGGTAATACACTAAGTTGTAAGTGTTGGGAGCAGTGTGGAATAGAAAAACATCCAAGGGGCCTCTGTAAGAGGCCTCTGGTTCTCCCTCAGTTCTCAGAAACATAAGTTTACTCATTGGTACCAAAATTATTCCCACTGGCCACTTTGGGAGTCATCCACCATTTGTTTTTCATTTGAAGTTCTTAACTGAGCACCTGCTCCCTGCCAAATGGACTCTGCCCTTTGGGACTCCGTGCAGATAACTGGGGTCCAGCTGCTTCCACAGGGAGCTCTCTGCTGGGTGGAAGTGTCATTTCCTCCTTATGTTGCTCCTGCTTATCTCCTGGAATAACCCTTCAAGAGGGGATCTGAGGACGAAAGCTGTCTCATGCCAAGAAGGCCCCAAGATAGATAAGGCCACATCAAAGAAGGGCAGAAAGTAGGCCGAGCTCCCGGGCTCAAAGGAGGGAAGCAGCAGCAATGGCAGAGAACTGACCTGGGCCTGCCAGGAGCCTGGGAGAGCAGGGAGTCTTAGTAACTGCTGAGGGAGTGTAGTAACTGCCGAGGCCCCTCGGATAACAAAGCCAAGCAAAACAGAATCAGAAAGCATTGTATTTAGGAGAGGCAGGTGTCCAGTTTGGGCTTTTTCATTGTTTGTGAACAATTTTAGTAGGCAAATGCTCCAAGAGGCTGTTCTGGCAAGCTCAGGGTGGGGCAAGGTGGCTGCTAACAGGACACTGGCTAGGTGGCGGCAGTAGAACAGTGAGGACTCAAGCTAGGGGAGAACTTATGGATGACAGATGGAAAGGGGGCTTGTTTGGTGATCAGGTGGGAGTGTAATGGGGGGTGGGGGGAAGGATCCCAGCAACTCAGATACATGAGATGAGTCTCTCAAAGGGAACACTCGGGCAGGTGGGGGAGGATGGGTTGAGATGGAGCTAGATGGAGAATGGGGATGATGGCTTTGGACTACACATCTATTTGCCAAGAAAAAGTAAAGGAACAAGGGAAATGACTGCAAGGAGAAGCTTAAGGAGACATAAAAGGCATGCTCAAAAATAAGTTTTGAGTTGCTGGATTACTGGTTGGGTTGGGAGTTTCAAGGCAGGATGGTTGGTTGTGGGGATAATCTCCCTACATCCTTGCTCCCCTCACACTTTTCAAAATCAGGACTTCTGGGCATTGGGGCTTCTGGGGCTGGTAAATGTAGACATCCCTAGTCTGAGGGGTTCTTTGAAATCTAACTTGCTCCCTGAGCACCAAGGGGGCAACCTTGAAGAGCACTTCCAATTTAAGAAATCCTGTAAAGCCCTAAAAACAGTGCCTGGGACAGAGATGCTAGCTGTGATGATTGGTGTGTTCCAGCTGGGAGGCGGGGTTGTCTGGGAAGAATGACACTGGAAATGGGTTTCACGTGGGACAGTTCTGGTGGAGGTGCATTTTAGCATTTAGCACTGAAGCATATTAGCCCAGAGATGTAAATGACAGGCTGTGCATTATCTCGCCTATTTCTCATTTCTGTTTTTGTCAACCTCTCTCATTTCCTCCAAGGTAGTTCTCAGGGAAATTGAACCAGAGCATCTTGTCGTTATCTTGGGGCACCAGTAGAGATAGCAGCTGCTGGAGCCACTTGGTCCCACCTGATAGCTTCAGGGAGAGCCCTGGGAGGGACTGTGGGTGGGGAGTAGCCTGGTTCCCCTGAGGCAGGAGCTGCTGTGCCCATGAAAGAGTACAAGGGCAAAAGAAGGCCTGTGTGGCCTTTGCTGACAGCTGCACAGTGCTGCTGAGGAGCTATCATGGGGGGGTCAGGCCAGAAAAAAGTAATTGGATTCAGAGGTGAGGATACTAGCAAACTTTGGGAAGTAAAAGTCATTTTCTCCTGAAATGCAGTATAGAAATGTGTTCTATTGCAGATGAGCATGTTCTAGTTGTAGGTCATTTTATGCTGTGTGTCCCTAGAATATTTTGTAGTAATATCTTAAAATGTGTGCAGGAAGTACTGCTGACACCCATCCAATGAAACTTTACTAACCCACATACCACCATTTCACCTAGCTCTCTTTTGAGTCTTGAGTTGCATAATGAGGGGCTTCCATTAGGCAGAGAACAGCTTCATAGTTTTCTCTGGATACCATTAATTATTTGTTCCATTATCATATAGTGGGCCCTCCCTGGTGATGCAGTGGGTTAAGCAATGCACTATGAAGCAAATCGCAGCCACTGCAGCATGAGTTCGATCCCTGCCCTTGGCCAGGGAGGTGACCCACATGGCGCGGCAGACCTCTCCTGCATTGCTCGCTGCTTCCCCCCCATTATCATGTAGTGACTGGTTCCGTCACAGTTGTTTCAGTGAAAAGAGTAGAAACTGCAATGGTTTAAAAGAGTAAGTCATCCATTGAGCCAGCGTGCACTATCTTGGTACATGAGCTTTATTTCCATCCAGGGTCTTCACGACTAAGGGAGGTAGATTTGAGGGAACCTGTGGCGTCACAGTTTTGGTCATGACTCAGTTGGCAGTTACTACGTAGGTGAAGAAAACTCAATTAAGGAGCAACAGTGGTACAGTGCAGGACAGGGATGGCCGTGGGTCTCCTCCGTCCACAGGTCTCATGTACTGTCGTATGTTGTGAGAATGGCATTTGTCTTAAAGAGGCCCCTCACTATCTGCACACAGGTCGGGACCCTTTGAAGTGCGTGCGGATCTTGAGGAGTCCATGGAATTTGTGGATACCGGTGTTGCTGGAGAATCAGATGAGAGTGGAGACGAACACATAAGTGATGAAGAAACTGACCTGGGCATGGACTGGGAGAATTTGCCGAGCCCCCGCTTCTGTGATATCCCCTCACAGCCTGTGGAAGTGTCCCAGAGCCAGAGCACCCAGGCATCCCCGCCCATCGCCAGCAGCAGTGCCGGTGGGATGATCTCCTCCGCTGCAGCCTCAGTGACCTCCTGGTTTAAAGCTTACACTGGACACCGTTAATGGAGCATAGACCCAAACATGCCATGTCTGCATCAAGAAAGTTCTCCTTGCTCCGGTAAACTTTAGGTGTTTAGTTTAAATAGTGCCTGGAACAAAGAGTTTAAACTTTTGTTTTTCCAGTAGGGAGATGAGCATTTCTGTTAAATGGCCAAGGGTGGTGGTTAACATCCTTATGATGATAGAGTGGTTTTTCTCTCCAAACTTGTTGGTGGAAGGACTTGTGCACGTGGCCACTTCTGTTGAGGCAGAAATTCCTTTGAGCTCCCTCTGTTCACAGGCCACAGGACCTGCAGACACGGGCTTACTGTTGGTCCTTGTGAAGGGGTTTCTGACATGGTTTTAGAGGTTGAATCACAGGGAAGTGATTCTTGATGATTAGGACTTGGAAGAAAAAAAATTTTAATTTGTTTTTATGCCATGTCTTTTTTTGTACAGAGTCAGCTGGCAACTTGAAATACCGATTTCTTTATAATTTGGTCATATTTGATTTTTAGTAAATGACTTTTGTTTTGTTTGGAAAGGGTGGTTTTTTGGGGGGAAGGGTTAGATTAGAAACATTCATTTGTGCTGCTCTGTTGTAGCTTGTTGGACATTCCTGTTTTTCTTTCTACCCACACACCAAAGAAACTAAGATCTTGTTTTCTTTAGGACCCATCTCCATGAACAGAAGAAATCCTCGCTGCAATAATGTCCTAGAGATTTTTAAACCATTTCTTCTGTTCTGAGGGCAATTAAGTTCATTCTCGCCTGCATTATTGCATTCTTACCTTCTGTACTATGTACATTTTGAAATTGAAATTATTTTGTGTCAGTGAAAATGTAAGTCATTGAGGTTGTTCCTTTGTTAGCTAAATGCCTCCTTGGGCACAGGTTAAAAGCTGTAAGGAGCCTCTGGTCATCCTTCCTGTGTCCAGTTTTCTCTAAGGTATTTAGTAGTGGCAGGTTTGTTGCCTTTCCTCCTCCCCCTCCCCCTCCAGGGAAACCATCCTGCTTGTTTCTTTCCTGGAGGTCTCTGTTGCTCTAAGGACACTACTTTTGCTCAGAAATGCAGAGCAATCATTTATAGCTGATACTCCTCTATCCTGGGGAGAGCTCAGATAGATTATTTCCTCACCCAGCACATTTTCAGCTAGTGTGTGTCATTCTCTTGGTGACAATCCTACAAGAAAACTGTAGAAAGGCATTATGTACAAATATGTAAGTAGATTTTTATTTTTAATATCTGCAAAAAAAAAAAACCCTATGTTAACAACTACAAAAAGAAATCCTATGAAAAGTTCCTAACAGGCATTATTATCATATCTTGTTAGTGTGATTAGCATGATAGTACCTCAGATAAATCATTTGGAGGTTTGTCCCTTAGCTTCTTTTCTCACTGTAATTACTATAGTTGATAATTTGCCTCCAAATCCGAGGTGCTATATAGCTTTTGCTATTGATACATGTAGTGTTTGGTAGTCTTTTGGGTAGAGCTACAGAGGGTATGTGTTCCTATCTAGGAGTCCCAAGTTCCTTGACTCTATGAATTTTCCACAATGGGAGGAACCAGTGTTTCTCCACATGGGTTCTTATACAACTGTTATGTTTTTTAAGTGCTCAGCTTGCTGAGGTCTGGGCTGGTGTTTTACCTCCCAAGTCTATATTCAGAGAAAGTGGGTGTAGTGGACTTGAACAAACACCAAACTTAAAATCCCATGAGGTAAGAGTTGTCCAGGCACTTCAAACCCTCAGAAAGAAGAGCTTAGTCTCAAGAGTTGGAAGTCTTGGATTTGGAGCTTAGGGATAGAGACTGACTTCAGCACAGAGAGGCACAGTAGCCATGGTTTTTTCCAGGCAGGCCTCCTAAGAGACCATGAATATGAGAAGGAGAATAGAATCCAGAGATCACAAACTCCTATCAAGAGTAACTCAACACAATTTACAAAGATAGGGGAAATTTAGGGTGTAATAGGGTATATTTTGTTGTTATTGATATCAACTAGAGGCACTTTACTTAGGGTAAATGGTCAAACCCTTTAGTGATTTTGAACACCAACATACTGGCTTACACTGCTGAGATGTTTTGGTTTTCATTATTTTGCACTGGATCCACCATGTAAATATTCTTAAAATATACATTTCAACCACTGTTTTTTCTACTCTTTGCTGCTCATTAAATCTTTCATGTAGGTGCCAGAACTATATGTAAACAGCTTTTTAAATTGAAACCGGTATTTTTTTAAACAAAAAGCCATAGAAATTTGGTCATGTTTTCCATATTAAAATGATCTATTGAAATAAGGTAATACTAATAAAAACTCACAGGCACCAAATAGGCTGCTTAAAATGGTCTTCTAAAGACTTTTTTTTGTAATGGAAATAAGTTTTGCACATCTGTAAGTTAAGGGATAAACAACATTGAGTGGAGCACACAGGAGTCATTCAGGATTCGGGTGTAAATCACTAGAAAGAGCGTTTGGGGCATGCTGTGTCCTAGAATCTCCTCACAGTGTCATGTTGCAGGAATTTCCCATTGCTCTGCGACTTCCAAACTAATTTGAGTCATTCAAATGTTTTCTAAACTTTTATTGTATTATTGCAATAAATCTTTTAACAGTACTCTGTTAATATGTATGTCTTTTTCAAGCTCTGGTTATTCATTTCCACTGATACACTGAGAGCAAGAATGAGATATAATTGTATAAAGATGGGCTATTTTATATAACAATAGGGTACTTCTTTTAAGAATTTTGACAGGTAAGGAAAAATTCCTGTTACTACTTTTTCAAAATTACAGATCATGGTGCTAGTAATGGTCACAGTTCATTTCTAGTAAGCCGAGGAGCTGGTTGCTGGCCAGTGACACGCTTTCCTCTAATACGATGTAATTGTCCTACAGTGATTTGGTGCCTGGCAACATCTGCATAGGCAGGGAGGGATGGGGCCTCTAGGTTGCCCATATGGAACTTGCCCAGGCTTATTTACAGGACAAGTAAGAGATGTTAAAGGTTAGACGTGAACTGTCCAGCTGAAAGGAAGACTGACTAGTACCCCCTGCCCTTTTTTGGAAATGTTTCTCTCAGATGGATATGCTACGCCTTTCAGGGTAGGTCATTATGGAAAGGGATCACCTGCAGTAGACAGTGATACCAACACTGACTACTGTGGAAGTGCAGACCAACTCAGAGAAATACAGAACTGTTGGCTATGGTCATCTTTACCTGGAGTAGGCTGCCAGCCAGCAGCAGAGGGAAGTGTGTGTTACTCTCTCCATCTCTCTAGGTAACAGCTAAAGACATGCTCCCATCTAGCATATAAAGAGATTCTCAGCCCTCAGAGTTCTACCACAGTGAAGCAGGAATCAGGTTAAAGCAGATGGGGTTATTTATAAGTTGTTTCAGGAAAATGTACCAGAAGACTTGAAACTGGGCTGTGAGCAAGCCATCTGAACCTCAACTGTCAAGCTCAGTGAGAGAAAGCCAACAGCAGCACCCCATCCCAAGCACCTGGCAAGAAAATAACTCTACAAAAGGGGTTCACAATCTGCTGAAAGCTACATAGATTTTATTTTTAAACCAAAAAACCACCTGTGAGAAGATTTTCTGGAATTAAAAGGATGATAATATAGCAAGAATCACATCAATGGCTTGGTTTTTGGAGGAAGGAGTGGTATAATGGGTAAAGGGGTTGGAATGGTCCCCTCTAAAAAGTGAGAAACTAGCAGAAGGCATTTGACAACACTAGCTAAGTGCTGTGCAATAAAGAGCCTCTGCAGAGCACACACTGGAAGCAGGTAGAGAGAGACTGAGAGCAAGACTACTGGCCATGGAAAAGGAAAAGTTCACTCAAGAGGCCTCAGATAGGTGCTAGGACAGCCAAGGTACCATCTCTGCCAGAGAGACAGAGCCAAGGTGAATTGTTCTCTGCAGGCCTACATACTGCAGCAAAACCATACTCAGCTGCACACTAAGGAGGGTTGGAGAGGAAGGGCAGTGAAGGTAAGAACTCAGTCCAAGGATAGGGCAGGCTGGGTGGACCAGGCCTGAACCCATCCCTACTCACCCACGTAGTTATACAAATGGGTCATCTAACCTCAAAAAGGATAGAGGGCAATACAACCTTGCTTTTCACTTTCTAGTTTGGCAACTGATTTTTTTTAAAGAACTATATTAACTTCTTAGTACTTAATAAACATCTGAGACTTAAATATGGGTTCTTAAAGTAACTGTTTGATTTTCTGCTGGGGGAGGTGGGAGGGAGGGAGGAAGTAATTTGAATAGCACAGGTGATTGTGCCCAAACCCGAAGATGGGATTTACTGTTCCCCAAAGTCTTAGTTTCTGCACACTGCTCATCAGTCAACTTAACGTCACACTCACCACTTAGGTGAATTACACAATCCCACCAGTATATACCACATGCTTCATGCTGACTAGGTGATGGACACAAAGGATTTCTAACATTAATTTCACCTGTTTGCCATCTCCCCCTCAATGCTAACTTTAGAACCTAATACCTGCTATTCCAAAGAGAAAAGCAAAACATTTAGTAGAGCCTTCTAACTTTTCATTTCTTTATAGCTCATTTTAATTCAAAAATCATTTTTAGGGCCCGCCCTGATGGCACAGTGGGTTAAGCAAAGCACTATGAAGCAAACCGCAGCCACTGCAGCATGAGTTCGATCCCTGCCACTGGCCAGGGAGGGGACCCACATGGCGAGGCAGACCTCTCCTGCCTCGCCCGCTGCTCCCCTCAGCAGTGTTTCTGTCAATCTGCCTGTTCTGCATCCTGCTCTGTCTGGTGGATTCTCTCACCACCCCCACACCTCTGGCCTGTACCCCAGTGCTTGTATGCATAAATAAATAAATCTTTAAATCATTTTTTGACAAGAAGTCCCATAGCTAATTTGTTCTGAAGCCCATTCTTTACAAACTGAAAAGCAGATGGGGAGGTGGTGGGGGGGGAGACGGGAAGACTGGGACACCACCTCTCACAAGGGTGGTTGCGGTGTACATTGCCAGGCACCAACTCCAGTGGGTCTGCTCCTCTCCAAAGGAATGCCAACGTCATGCAAACCACCTACAATGGGGTGGTTTTGCTTAGATATAAATACACTGGAATTCACCCAAAGGTGCATAACCACGGTGTTTGTTCTTCCCACAAGGTTGTACAAACACTAGCTGTGACCACAAACGTAGGAACGGTGTGTATATCAGTAGGAGAGACTGAACATTTCCTGTACAAGTACTTGCACCAACTCCGAGATTGCAACACTAGCTTGTCTGAGTCCAGAGGAAAAACAGGAATAGAAATTATCAGATTCCTTGTGCACCAGGCGCTGTGTGAGGTAGAAAATGCATTTAATTGCAGCACTGTACCTGGCAGCAAGACCTAGGTAATATCAGCTCTTAATTGGTGCAGCCTGCAGTGTACTGCAATGAGGTTTTGGTGCAGACTGGCTTTACTCTGCCCTTGAAGCAGGCTGTGAATTGGAGTTTGCTTACTCAGTTTGCTGAGTGAGGAAGAAATTAAGGCAATTAAAGGTGTGGACTGTACCTCTAATGCTGGGAATACCCAATGACCGAGCCCACTCCAAAAAGGTTGGCAGGAAGGCCCTGACAAGTCCAAGCTAGAAGGGACTGGACAGAGCCCAGGAGGGGAACGTCTAAATCCTGAGCAAACCATCACTCAGTCTTCTGCAGTTAGGAAGCCCAAAGCAGACTGCTGCCAGGGGAACTACTGGCAACAATAGAGACCATATCATACCAAATGCTCAACTGACAGAAGCAGCTGCCCGGCGAATTCGGACCGCTGTGGGGGCATCCCTTGCCAAGAATGCTCCTGTGAGACCAGCTGGGGTCAGAGAAAGATTAATGCCCTAGATCCCTTCATTTCCCGCCCCCCTGATTTCTCACTGAAAGGTACCCAAGTGGGGTAAGTAGAACAGGTTGGGAGTCCCAAAGGAGGTGCCTCCTAGCATCAGTGTGCTCAGGCAAGGTATGTGGTCAGTTTTTGCAGAATCTTTTCATGTGGCCATTTTAATGTGACCCATTTTAAAAACGTCTGAAAATAAAATTTTAATATGAGTTCATTGTCCATTTCCAATTCATCCCTTCCTTGATATCTGGTATTATCCACCAGGCAGGGAACAAAGACAAACTACCCCAGGGATGGCAGAGCCTCTGACTCCTAGATTTTTTTGGTTTTCATTCATATAAAAGTGAAGAGTAGAGGAACAGGTGTTATTCATAAGTTCTGAAAGAAAAAGCTTGAAGGGGACAATTTCTTTACTTGTTAAGCCTTAAGATTCTACAGCAGTGAAGGAAGTGGGCTGGTTTTCCCAGCTTGGCACTAGGGGGCTCTGATGCACAGCAACACCTTCCTAAAGGGAAAGCTACGCTGGATTATAAAAGATGGGTGGTGTGCCCTCTGGTGCCATCTGCTAAAAATCTTTCCTTCACCCAGAGAATTCTGGGAAATGGGTACTGCCAGAGCTCAAAAGGGTCATCAGTGTTTCTGAGACTCTGCAAACACTACAAGCCAAGATGGGTTGGAGCATTCTTAATGTTCTATGTCCCACAAGAAAACCAGACTTGGATTGGCCATCTTGAAAAAACTGAGAGAATTGTTATTATGTGTGTCCACCGTGGGCAATTGTAGAACTAAGAGACGTCAGTGACAGCCAACATTTACTAACACTTTCCACTTGCAAGCTGCACTCTAAGTGCTCTGTGTGTGTGTGTGTGTGTGCGTGCATTTCCTTTAATCGTAACGTAGGATTCAAAGCCATTAAGAGGTAATGAGACTGCCAGTTTAGTACAAACCACAAGGAAAGAGGACAAGCACTGCAAACTTCAGTCCAGGGGACTCTCACATAATGAAGCATTTTCCAACATACCTCTGAGGTGAGTCATGAGGAAGGGCATGGACACCTTGGAGAAAAAGCTCTTCTTCACTTTTCCTGGGTTGTGTCACAGACGCATCGGCAAGCCTATGGCTTCAGTCTAGCATGGCAGTTACCATTAATTCATGGGCCTGGAAGAAGCAGAATTATTCAGCACCGAGACACACTATATTCACTTTCAGTACTCCCTTTTCAGCAAGCAGCAGCTACTACCTAAGGACAAGGGAGAAGCAGCCAAGGACTCCAGTTTGGAAGTTACTCTGTGACCTGCCTCAGCCACAGGAGAACCTAGCTTGACCTAGCTCCAATCCTGCACCACTTTGCTTAGAAGTCCTGGCCAAAGTCTACTCAACCTCTGTGTCTTTCTCCTTAGGGATCAGCCCTTTCCCATCAGCCCCTCCCTCCAGAACATTTACCACTGCTTCTTCAGAGTGTAAAGCTGCAGCTTCTGCTGATCACAAGGCTTTCTGGTGGGTCAAACTTGACTTCAAGCCAACCCAGTTTAAAGACACTCCACTGCAGTTTGGTGGGGCCCCCACAGTTTTCAGCCCACTAAGCATGACAAGACCACAGGCCTGAGTTCATCCTCAGTAACTTTTGAACAATTAATTATGCCTGGGTAAGTTGTATTATCATTCTAGGCACTAACCTCATGCAACTTGAAATACAATGGGTGCTGTTCCCTCAAAATAAGCATTTAAAGGGTTACAAAAATGTAAACTCCACTGTTAGGTGAATAAATGGTCTCTTTTCATTGGCAGAAAAAATTTCTCTCTTCCCCATCATCTAACAACTCAAAAAAGAAATCTAAAATTTCATTATTTTATTCATTATTTTAGTGTGAGTTATCCACAACATCCTTCAATATTACCCCAAAAGGAGGAAAAAAATCTAAGACTCAGGTTCCATTTAAGATGCATGTTTTTATTGAAGTTAAAAAAAATTGTAACCAGACAAAGAATAAAGTAGACAAGAATGTTATAATCTGACTATATAATATTCTGTCATTCTTAGTGGATCACTAAAATATAACAAAGGATTGTTCTCTATGCTAATTTTAAGGTTGTCCAGTTAAACCATTATTTGGTATCCTTTCAACAGGTTAACTTCTTAACTATTTAGAGTTTCTTCTGAGAAACATTCATATATTATACAGTAAACATTCATAGTTTATTTGGGAAACATTCAAATTTTATACAGGATGTACAAATTTGAGACGAGACATTAAAAAAAACAGACATCTATAGCCGCAACACTATTCTAGCTGCATTGTGGTGATTACGCTGTTCAGCTGTCCATTATATACAACCGGATTTAAGAGCATTATTTACAGAGGGGCCAAAAGCACTCATCTAAAGTAAAGGCGCTCGGGTTTAATGTGCACTTTCATAGCCCTATGAAAACACAACCTATATACACTGTAAACACCACAGGGCATGAAATCCATCTCCAACCACAAACATCAATCTCACACAGGATCAAGCATACAAGTTCTAGGGTAAGGTGCCTGACTCTTGTAAGCATACTTTTCATCCAAGAGTGCTGCTCTTCTTTTCACAGGACACTATTCACTTATTTAAAATAATGGTGCCAGTGCTTTAAACATTTCTGGAACCCCTTTCGGGGGCTTGCCAATGTAGTCTGCCATGAACTCTTCTGAATGTCCTTGATGGTGACAAGTCTTCATCCTTTGGGGATGGATTTGATCTGGGAGAACAAGCATAGTTATTCACAGTCAAGTGAAGCAAAATGTAGAATACCACCCTGGATCAAGTGTGAGGTGCAACTATAAAACAATGAGACCAACTGTCTTGCACAGTTTGTAAATTTAAAAAAGAAAAAAAAAAAAAGCCTGAGCAATGGCAGTCCTGATGGAATAAGTGCAGATTCCCCAAAGTGATGATGCTGCAAGCAACAATCACCAGAATGGTACAGCTAGGTGGGGATATTCAGTTTCAAAAAATTGGTCCGCTTGTCACCTCACAGAGCCTTTAGTATTCATCTTCAGTTTCAGTCCCTTTTGTTTTCTTATGGATTGCTCGATTAAAGCTGTGGCAAGCAGGGACCCAGTGATTGTCATGCAGCCCTAGCTTACAGCCAGGGAAGCCCTTCTGAGACCGATGGCAGCACATCCAGTATCCTGGCCCGTAGGGCAATGCCTGGCAATAAGGCTTGGGGTGCCACCGGCATAAGGACACATCCCCTTTCACATATTTTTTCTTGCACTGCTTACAAGGATCCTCTCTGTAACGTGGGTCTCGAACCCAGCGAGAATCTGCTGGCCTGATGTTGTAGTATTCAATAATAAACTTGAAGTAGCAGCAGGTACATTTAAGAGCCACGAGACTCTTGGTAGGAAGTAACCTGAAGATTTTCACCATAATGTGATGGGGTAAAAAAGCCATGTATTGCTGAGGCTCCAAAAGCTGCTGGATTTTAAACCTGGTCTCCAAAAAGTCATGAGACACTTGCTTCTTCCAATTGGATGCCTCAAGTACCCCTAAGGTACTTTCCACAGGAGAGGCTGGTTGGACAAATGAATCAGCTGAAACACTTTTTTCCTCAGATGCACTGTCACTCTCAGCAACATTTTCAAGCTGGCTGGCCTCGGAAGACTCTTTTGTGCTTTCATTCAACTGGGGACAGTCCAACTGATGTTGACCAGGCGGCAAAAAAAACAACATCCCTGGAAGTGGGTCTTCATAGGACTCTACACTAGAAGGCTGGTCTTTCTCTACCTTGGACACAGTGATACTAATGCACAAAGATTCTTTTCTTCTCTGATCAGGATTTTGGCTAGTAAGCGGTACAAGCTCTCTACTCACACAATCAACAGCATCTGTGGGCAACTCAATGGCTTGGGGACAAGTGCGAGAAGGAAAAGGTGACATAACAAGTTCCTCTGTCATTTCCACATCATATCTATTGCTGTTTTTCACAGCAGTTTGCTGATCTGGCGCTAATTCTGCACCGTCCCTATGGAAACTCACACCTGCCGGCAGTGAGGGGCAGCCTCCAGGAGCACTGTCCCAGGCCTGGTCCCCCTTAGAAGAATGACGGTCAGCTCTTGGAGGGCCACAGTCCACAGAAACAGACCCCACAGGATTCACCTGAGAGTCAGGAGCCTCCAAAGTGCCTTTGTTTGTTTTGCCTTCATCAGCCTGCATGCCATTTGCAAGCAATACCCGGCCGACATTTCGACGGAAGCTGTTGTTCCTAGAGAGGCTCCCAGGTTCACGCTGACTCTGCCGCTTTAGGCACTCGGACTCCAGTCTGGCTACCATATCAAGGACACGAATCGGCTCACTCTGTTGTTCACCAACCTCAGGATTTCCCCTTTCAGTAGGCTCTTCACACGCTACTAGAGCAGAGAAGGGTTCGGAGGCTGGGGGCACACCTCTGGATTGCCCAGAAAACCTTACCACAGGTGAATTAGTGCAGTTTTTTGCACAACTGGCTAGTAGAGCACTGGCTCTTTGCTCAAGGAAGGCTACCATCTGTATGACAGACAGAGGCCTCCCAGCATAGAGGCCGTCCCCAGTGTCACTCACATAATGCACAGAACAGTGCTCAATGCCACACGCAAAAGGCTCAGGCTGGTAGCACCGACTGTTGATTTCCCTCATCCTTTCTAACTGTATTTTGGCTTTTTTAAGATCTCCTGATTTTTTCCTTCTTTTAGTAGCTCTCCCATCAATATCCCAGGAGCTTTTTATTTTCATAGATCCTATCCTGTTACTACACTGGTGGGCTGCAAAAAATGCAATTTTCTCCTTGGTATTTCCTGGTTTTACAACAGCCCAGATATCAAGCGGACCTTCCCCTTCTTCACCCTGGTGGATTGTTGCAGATGGGACATTCTTCTTGGTTTTAACATTCAAGTTGCTCTCTACAGGACTCTTCCCACTCATACTGCACAGAACATTTGGAGAAAGGAGCCCAAGAGGTTTTCGAGATGATGCTTTACCAAGAGAAGCTGAAGAAAAGACACTTGGCTTCATGTAGCTAGTTTTGCATTTCTCATCATGTATAGCCTTTTCGTGGCTCACAGGAGTTCTCAGACTTTCCTTGCTGGTTTCCACAGGTTGTACTTTCTTCTGGAGTTTCCAATACGGCTTGAGGTGCATAACAGAGGCTCTATAGAAAGAAAGACCACATTTGATTAAGAAATTGATCTTATTTTTAGAAAACTTTTTAAACCCACACTCAGATGGTTCTAGCAAGAAAATCTGATAGAAAATCTTTACCAGCTCTCATTTTACCTAGTTTTTAATATGGTCATATTAACAAAATACCCACTTTCCATGATGAGTAGGACAGAAAGTAAACTGCATTAGGCTGAGTAAATATCAAAACTAAACATCAGGTAAATCCTATATAGAAAACTAGATCTTGAAATGTAAAAAAATTTGAACTTAACTAAAAATACCCAGTATTACAAGGTGGAGTATAGAAGAAAGTATGAAGGAAACTCATCCAGTATCCCTGCCACATTAACACTTTCTAAGCCATCACCATTCGCATTTTACTAGCTGCAAAACAAAATTGTCAAGTTGCTTTCTAAACAATTTCCATACTGCTGACTATTGACTATGTTCGCAAATTTTCACTTGTTTGCATGTATACTTTGCCCACCTCATAGTCCAATATAAGTTCTTTTCTAATTTTCTGTACATATCTTAAATCAAATATAGACTCGTAACCCTTATTACTTATAAAAACCATTTTGAGTTAGCTCAGAAAAAGTGCTTATTTTGTCCCCTGGTCAGAGGCAGAGATGGGAGCACTATAGAAATTAGAGAGAAAGATGTTTACATGTAGACAGGCCTGTGGTCTAGTCCCTCCCACATGACTAATTAGCTGGACAGGATGATTTTACCTTAGACAAGTCACTTCCTCTCTAAGTCTGAGGTGAAATACTAACTGGAGGGTTGAAATACTAGATTATTTAATGATTGCAGTCAATTTATATGTCAAAATAGCTCACTGCTACACAGAACATGCTAGATTAAAGAAAATATGTTTTGTGAGGATGACTGCTAGTCTCCTACAAAATAAACCTACAGACCAAATAATCACTCGCAGCCACACATCAGCAGGATGTGTTTAAAAACACAGAGATTTAAAAACATAGAGTTTTGCCTACTCTCATTCATGCAGACTCTATGATGTACATATTGGACAACTCTGCACAGTCTCTCTTATTTGCTCCATAACATTTACTGGGTAGCTGCAATGTGGCAGCCTCTAAGGTAACTACTTTCAGATGTAAGTTTTAATTGTCAAGAATGAAAGTGGCCAGCAGAACAAGTTGACCTTTCATTTCCACTTTTATTTCCTAGAGTCCAATTTCAGCTAAAAGACAAAATATAGATATGACAGATAAGGAGAAATCTTGCAATTAACCTAGCAGTTATTTTTCAAAATATATCCATGGAAGAAATTAGATTTGTTTCTGATCTTTGTCAATTTATATCCTAAATCTATAGATATATTCCCCCTATTATCACTGTAGCATTTTAAATAGCTTTCTAGCACTAATTTTGTAATTTAATTTTATAAAAGGAGCCACCTAGAATCTCTCAAGAACAAGATGAACATAAATAAATGAGTAAATGATGAATAAAAAAGGCACACCCAATGCTGTCTGTGTCAATGATTTTCTGGTATTTCATATTCCTTCACCCTGATCTAAGTGAAATGAAAGAAATGGAGACAGTTGAAAAATTCAATAAATTTTCCCACAATGATCTCATTACAGAGTATCTATGAATAAATTAAAACTTCAGCAATATGTGTGCATTCTGCATTGCACACTATGTTCTCTTTGCCCTACTCCCCCACACATTATTTTAAGTGCTATCATTGATAGGAACATTAAGAGAATTACATAATTTTGTTTATACTTATTAACCTATAAAGTCGGCTCATTACTGACACATTACTAACAGACAAGGTTTTAACAGGTGTGAAACAGGAGATGATGCCAGGAAGCAGAAGTGAAAGAAAGCAAAGGAGAAATGCAATAAATTGTATCATTTGATATAATCAGGGTGACAAGCTTGAGGGTAAGGGGCCACTCCTTGGGACTCCTGAAAAAGGCAGAACTTTTAGGCAGGGGTTGAGTCAACCACTGGTTGAAGGGAGCCTAGGGCATTAACATTTCCCCTTCCTTTGCTGGTCTTGAAGGCCGTGAAGAGATTAAAAAAACAGAAGAGGTAAAAAACAGAAAAGTGTTACTAGCAAGACACAGAAAGAAACTGCAGAAATGGAGCTCTGGTGAAAAACAGTAGTGGATCATGAGGATATAATACAGGGAATGAGGCATCTGAAGCAAAAATCCATAAAATGAAAACTTCACTTCTCTAACAGATTATACCAGATGGTGGCATGTTCTCCACCCCACAGATTCCCACCCCCTCAAACACCAACAGGCATTGCGAAAAGCTCCAGTCAGGTTTCCATGGTTGCCAACTCTTCATCACAATTATATTTTTAAAGTTCTCTATAATAAAGCCCTGCTTTCTTATAATTAAATAAAATACAGGTTTATACCACTTGCTTACACACTGTGTCCCATAGATACTCAACAAAGGTCCTAAAATAAAGATCTCTGAGCTCACCAATCATCAGAATTTCTGGGATTGAGCCCAGAATCTGTTTTTTAACCTCAGATTTAATTTGGAAAAAACTTTAAAAGTCACTTTAGATCTGATATAACAGTATCAGTTGTGCTCTGTATTTGGACAGGGGTGTAAAGATACCAATTGCACGTAGAACTGCCCATCCAAAAAAATCAAGCAGTCTATACAGAAGGATATTCTAACAGTTGGGTAAAGAAAGCCCCATTTTCTTAGTTGTCACTCTCTCTAAAGCACAATAAAGTCAATGGCCTTTTTACTGACCAATTTCATCTTCACTACTTTTCCAAGCTCTCCTCTCCCCAGTAAACATCACTGTTTCTAAGAGTTCTTGCCTTTCCTAGTCCATTGTAACTATTAACCTATGACCACATGCTGACAGCTCTCCAATGGCCTGACCTCCTTCATTATATTGTACTGCCTAGCAGACATACAGCCTAACTGAAGTAGCCATCTTGTTTCTGCTTTACTGTTGTTAACAAGATAATGCAAAGTCACAGAACCCATTTCAGTCAACCTATCAGTTTCACATTTGTTTCGCCCTTCCATACTTCACACTGCCGAAGCTTGTTCATAGAACCATTACCAGAGGACCAGGTAGATGAAAATCAATCATCTCACTTTAAGATACAAATTTAAAGGCAGCCAAGACCATAAAAATTCCCCAAAAAAATCTTACTACTAACCACCACCATTTCCTACTATCCATTATCAAAAATTTAGTGAACACTCCAGTTTAGTTTACAAACTAAACAGTAGCAATCTACAAAGTAAACACTAGCAGTTTAGTTGACCACTGCTGATGTAATGAATAAGACAGTCACCCTTAAGAAAAGGCAAGTAGGCAACTATAATAGAACGCGGCCTGTGTTACAAAGGAAGGTATGAGTACTAGGAGAGTCAAGGGTTGGTGAAAGAGCGAGGAGAATGAGGAGCATGACAAGAGGAGAGAGGACCATCAGTTTCATCAAGCTCAGTCTTAAAAGTAAAGAAACAGGCCAGAGAAAACCTGATTTTCTAAGCTCTGCCCAAAAAAAGATAAATAAAGTACTAAGAGATATAATAGAAAATTATGCTTTTGGGAAACTGTGGCTGGTGAAAAAGCAAGCTAAGGTACCATGAGAGAAGTAAATGAATTAGTAAAGGAAAGGGAGGATTTTATAAATGGAAATTTAGGGAGAGGAGTCAAGGATGGGCCCTCATTTTAAGGTTTCAGCAACTGGGTGAAGAATGAGGTATCTTTTAGTAACACGGTAGCTGAGCAAACTTAAACCAAGGTAACCAAAGGTTAAGTTCACTTTTAAGAAACACTGCCTGCAAGTTAGAGATAGCTGGCCAACAGAACTAGGAAGAAAAGAGCAAGACAACTGTCACAGAGATCAGGGAGGAAAAACTTCTGAATAGAAATTATCGGTGCCTTTTTCTAAAATTTTCATAGTGAACATGTATTACTATTAAAATCAGGAAAAACATACATAAAAGAGCAGTCATTTCAGACCTAAGGAATAGGTCAAATAAAGAGCTGTGTTAGTGATGAAGACCCTAGGTGACCCTGTTGTGAGGATGAGTGGGACTGAGTTCACGGTGGAAGAGTAACTGGAAGGTGAAAAAGTGAGTCACAGCAACTCTTTCACAAAGCTTGGCTGTAAAGGAGAAAACTTTGCACATATCTGTGCCTTAAATCCTTTCTAGGAATAAGGTGAGATATAACAATGAATCAATTAAAACTTGAACAAATTTTCCTCCAACACAAACCAAAATACAACTTTCCAATAATTTCAGTATTCCTTTTAAACTTTAACTTCTGATTTTCTAACTTGTCACTAGGTCTTCAGTCTTGCCCATCAAAATTTAGATCAGGCATTTCCTGTTTTGCTTTATTAAAGGTACAGGAACACTAATTCTAAAAAAAAATCCCCATGATTTATTAGCATAAGAGCCACTCTATTTACAAAAGGACAGAGGAATAAGAATAGAATATTCCTCCAATGCTTACCTTCAGAGGAAAAGAAGTATAGAGGTAAATAAATTCTCCATTTTTAAAAAATGTAAAAGCTTCTATAGAACATCTTAGGACTTCCTTCTTCACTGGGTCATTATCAAATGACTAACGACTACAGCAAAGTATTGCTCTGTGTGTGTGTGTGTGTGTGTGTGTGGTGAAATCTTGTTTTTGCAAATGAGATATCAAGCAAAATAGTTGTAACTGAACTAAGTAGAGGAGTTAAGATTAGAATCAGGCAAGTCACCTGAATGTACACGAATTACTACAAAAACAGCACATAAAAAAATCTAGGTTTGATTATGACAAGTCTGACAACACTTATTCAAAGAATGTTTTATCATTTAAATTAAGCCTATTTTTTTAAGTGTCACATAAAATCTCTACACAAACCTGTGACCAATTAAAGCAGACATATATGAAAAAAGAAGTCATAACACTGTAAGTATGTAAAATTGCCTAGACCACGAAAGTGTAAATACAGGCAGAAGCAAAAGAAAACTTACCACCAAAACCTCTAAACAATCACTTAATGCATCATGCATCTAGGTAACTGCCAGAGTACTTTAAACACACACACACACACACACACACAGATTGTAAATCAGTAAGGCAGTATTTTTCAACTGAGCTCCAAAATATTGGGGGCTGACTTATCCCAACACTCCTACTCTAAAGTCATTTCACTATGGAAAGAATAATACTGACTTTTGGGTAACATATGCATCACTGCCCAGTTTTCATGACTCTTGGAATTCACAATGGTAATTTAAATACAGTATATTTCTTCTTTACTGGTATTTATAATATAGACTGCTTATCATGATTAAAAACCAAACAAGCTTATTATAAATCTGATAAGAAAAAAAAACTGAAAAGGAATATTACAGTTGGGAAAGGTAGCCACTACTATGTTCTTCTATTATGATCACAACAGAAACATCTAGCACAGTTTGGCAGTATTACAAAATATTAAATTGGTGACAATATGCAAATTTACATGGGTCCTCCTTTTTGTGGAGTAAGGAGGAAAGAGGCTAAAGGAAAGAATACAGGCTGTCAGAGTTATTAAGTAACAGTTGGGGTTAGAGACAAACTTAAGTATTAACATTTTGCTTAACTTACCATATTTATCTAAACTAATCCAGCGAACAATAGTTCATAAGTCCTACTGCTCCCATGATATAATGCCAAACCCTCACAAAAGTCGGACACATCACAATTTATTACCATCTGTGCTGATAAGAAACCCAGAGTTTGGTAGTCCCCACTAGAAAGAATATCAAAATCCAGATAAATCATAATAAAACATTTTGTCCTCAAAAAAGTGTAGTTTGAAAATAAACTGAGCGCTACCAGAAAAATTTTATCTCCAGATATTCAGCATTCAACTTAAAACCCTCTTGTTTTCCCTATTCTAGTATTTCTTATATGAAACCTCTACCCTTTCACATAACAAATTTATTTCCCCAAGTGATATCTGCTTTAGAACTGATGTCTGCTTTATTTAGAAATCAATCATTCTTCCATATTACTTTTATATAATTTTTAAGGCAACAGCAAATTTTCCACATCACTTGCATATGTAGTGCTTTCAAACAACTGATTAGAGCTTTAACTGACCAGAGCTTTACGGAACCAAAATAAAACTCAGATACATAAGAACGTCATCTCTCCTAAGGAACAAATGTTGAAGATTTGAAAGCCAGCCATGAAATGTTCAAAAATTCATTAGGTGCCAAAGAATGTCTGCTATGAAAAATGAGAGACCAGCTACTAGGTTCTAAAGTTTACATAAATGCGCTGTGGCGGTCTCCCAACAAACACATATACCCTCCCTGGGTAGGGTTTCGTACTCGCACCAAGTAATTACTTTAGTAAATTCCTCTCCCTTCTAGCACATTTCTCTAGGATCTGTAGAACCAATACTGAAGTAGCAGTCTGTGCACTGATTGGTCAAGGTGCACCTTGTTAGAATTACCTCTTGTAAAGAAATGAAGTTTATGGTGAATAGGAAACTGAAACAGCTGCTGCTCTAGGGACTGTTTTTAGAGCTTATCAAAGTCAACTTAAATACTGGAGTTAAAATGTGTATTTCCAAAGAGTAAAGGTGAGAAATCTACCTTACAAAAAACCAAGCACCCAGGAACCCAAACTGTCATGTTATCTGCTAAGTATATACTGGGGGGTTATGTACTTTTAAAGTCTTCTATGTAAAGCTATTGCTTGAGTATACGGAGGGTCTGTCTTCATGTTTGTAACCCCATGGGTCTAATTTGACTAAACCCAGATTTCCTAAAGTCAAATATAAAAGATAATGGTTTATAATAAGGTATATAGAACTCCCAACTTCTGAGTAAACTCAGCCTTGGAGAACCAGTTTTACATAAATCTAGAATCTGAAAAGAGGTCAGGGAGGTGGTTAAAAAAAGACATCTTCTAAGTTCCATTTTCTGGAAATTACTGGATGGAAAGTATCTACTTAGTGTGAGTGTAATCTCTTTATCAAATATTTAACTTCCTTTTAATTTTTAAAAATATTTATATATTTGTGCATACAAGAACTAGGCATAGGTCAGACGTGAAGGGAGTGAGAGGACTCACCAGAGACCCCAGAACAGGTGGACTGACTGAAATGCACTGCTGAGGGAAGCAGTGGACAAGAAAGCAAAAGTCTGCTGCGCCATGTGGGTCACCTCCCTAGTCGGAGATTGAACTCATGCTGCAGTGGCTGCAGACAGCTTCACAGTGCAGTGACACTTGTCCCACCAGGGAGGCCCTTTCACTTCCTTTTAGATACCAAACATTGAGCTAGGCCCTGAAGCTTCAGAATGAACAAAACTGGTGGAATCCCTGCATTCATGGCAAATATGAGAAACATACATTGGTCCCTTAGCCTGCCATTTATTTCCAAATCTGAAAGTTTCCAACATACTGAATCAAGTCATCGACAGAAGCAGATATCATTAGAAACATTCACTTTTATGTTGACAAAGAGAAACTTTGCAACAACTTGAAAAACTGAAATAAGTATGACACTCTGAAACAGAAGCCTGAGGATAGATGACATTACTAAAGTATAAGACTGTGCTAGAATTGTTACAGGGCAAGCCTAATATAAAATGGGTTTGCTTGATTGGGTTTTTATTTGTGTGCTTGAAAGGCACTTATACTGCTTTAACTGCAGGTACATATAACAAAGGTTAATAAAGGGTTTTATTTGTAAGAGAAGGGGAAATAGCGTAGTGAATAACATAAGGAGAAGAGAGGGATATAGATCCATAATTGTCCTACCAGTTCCTTGGAGCTGGAACCCAACGGCATGCTGAGAGCTGGCTCCCAAGGGAAAGAGAGACCCCCAAGGCCCACAAGTTTGCTTTTATACTCAGCCTGGCTGCTTAACTCCACCCTCAGGTCCAAGTGATTCACTCTTCAATAATGATTTTATGGGATTTGTAGTTTTTGGATATTGTAGGTTTAGAATGGGGGTCGAAGTCTATAACCTATTTGTGTAATTCATTCAAGAGGACCTTTCCCCCAACAGAATGACAATACAGAAGACACAGATACTATTCTGGTGTTGATCTATAATTAGACTTATTTATAAACATGCCCCAGCCAGTTAGATGCCTCGCTCCTTCCTGGTTCAGACACTGGGCACCAACAAAGTTCTTGCCCTACTCCACATCCATCACTGAAAACTGAACAGGAAGTAAATGAGAAAGCACAAAAAGATATACAGTAAGAAAGGGAGACAAACATACTGGCAATCAAATAAAAAAGAACCTAAACAGTGGTCAGGATTAACCAACCTGTTTGTTAATTAAACATATATGATTTTCAACTCCTCATTCTATAACCTGAACAAGGAGTCTAGTCAGTTCCCTCATTTACCTTGCATAAATGCATGAAACGTCACAACTTTAAATAAATGTAAGTATTAACTTCAATAGAAAACCCTAACTGTGCAGATTCTAAATTAAAGTGTGCAAATTCACATCCAGAGCCCTTAGATACTTCAATTATTAACAAACCAAACCACAAAAGAGAATTTTATACTCAAGATCACATTTTATTTTTTTTTTAAAGATTTATTTATTTATGCATACAAGCACTGGGGTACAGGCCAGAGGTGTGGGGGGTGAGAGGATTCACCACAGAGAGCAGGGAGCAGAA
>JAGFMF010011823.1:10782314-10794006 GCA_019455555.1 Galemys pyrenaicus
CTGAGGTGATGGTGCACTGGTGATATGGTGATGGGGAATACATGGGGATTACAATTGATGTCAAATATATGTAAATTTTAAAAAATTTATATTAAAAAAAAAAGTTGGTAGATTGGGGTCTCCCTGGTGGTGCAGTAGGTTAAGCAACACACGGTGAAGCAAACCACAGGCACTGCAGTGCAAGTTCAATCCCTGCCCCTGGCCAGGGAGGGGACCCACATGGCTCAGCAGACATCTCCTGCCTCGCCTGCTGCTCCCCTCAGCAGTGTGTTCTGTTCCCATCTCTGTCTCTGGTGAATCCTCTCACTTCCCTGGACTCTGGCCTGCACCCCAGCTCTTGTATGCTTAAATACATAAAATCTTAAAAAAAAAGTTGGCAGATTATTTTTTAAGTTGTTCACTGTTGGTTATAAGTGTGTAGTATTTCTCCTGTTTTCAATACTAAAGCTAAATTTAAATAAAAAGAAAAGGGTGATTTAAAAATTAACACTTCTTTTCCTAGCATGGAACCAGGAATAAAGGAAATGAGAAAGCTGAAGAAGCTAAAAGGAAATCTTAAAATATTAGGAAAATTTTAATAGGAAAAAAAATATGAGTGTAAAATTATTTTGGTTTTAATGAAAAAGGCTTTAACCCTAAAATGCCTCCACATATAAAAGAAGGTACACAGGTATTTTAACTTTATATTACTATTATACTTCTTACTCATTTCTTTAAAACCCCAGAAACAAAGAAAATTCTGTGACTCTCCAAAACAGGGACTAGAAAGTCAAGCCATTAAAAAGGGAGTCATTCAAAGAATCAAGAAACAAAACTTGAAGTAGCCTTCAAGATCACCCAATCCTGTTACTGTATGCTTAAAATACCATGTGACATGTATTTGGCTACTACACAGGACAGCCTTCCTCTTGTAATTACAAATCTTGGGAATCATAAATTCATTATTAAATGACCACCCTGCCATGACTGATGGTAGAACCCCACTTTATCCCTGCACTGAGCTAACAAGGCTCTGAAGGTTAACTTGTACTATTAATTAGGGGAAATTTATTCAGTCATAGCAGGGATCAAATTTCCAGTATCAGAAACTAGAGTATGTGATTCCTCCATTCACATCGTTCCTGCTCCTGAGTCAAAATTACTAAGTCTGATGGTCAAGGTTATATGTGAAAATAACAAAGAAAGAAGAATTTAAGAAAAATTTGAACCAAGTTATGATGAATCCTGATGTAGTTTTTGATTCACAACTGATCAAAATATCTCTCCACAAGGACCAAAGCACTAACTCACAATAGGAAGATTGTCTCTCCTAAAGGCAGAACAAACATGGTTTAAAATTGTGTTTCTTTGCTTCTCCTTAAAGGAGCCTACTTAGCAGAAAACAAAAAAAGATTTCCAACAAGTACTAAAGAAGATGAGGAGCAACAGGAACCCTAATACACTGTTGGTGGAAATATAAACTGGTACAACCATTATAGAAAGCAATCTGAATTGACTTGAAGAAACTAAAAATGGATATACCACACAACCAGTAAAGCAATCCCACTTTTGGTCAGCGTTCAAAAATATGAAACTATCAACACAAAGAACCTTATGTTCTACAATGTTCATAGCAGCACTGTTTACAATAGTTAGGACATGGCAACACACTAAAATGTTCATCGGCAGACCACTGGTTCAAGATGATGTGGTATATTCACACTGTGGAGTATTATTTAGCTATAAGAAAGGACGAGATACAGCCATTATCAACAGAATGGAGGGAGTTTGAGAGATTGTGTGTAGTACAGCAACTCAGAATAAAAACAAATACTGGACATTTATATAGCAGACAAATCAATATCATAAAATACTTTTAAAAACAAGTGACCATCAATAAACACCATGAGGATTCTATGGTTAAGAAGGATTGAAAGGGACAAAGAGATATTCTACCATCACTCTCCCCAATTCATCCTCATCTTAGTAAACAAAAAACCCTAGTTTTCTAATTGCTGAAGTCAAAAAACCTTGAGTTATTCTTGAGATTTTTTCCCCCACAATTCATATCAGCAAATCCCACTGGTTCTATCTTAAAACACATTCAAAATTCAACTACCCTACCCATCTTTTCTACTACTACTCTGGTCCTAAGCCACCATCATTTCTCACTTGCATTAGATTTCCTCTGGTCTCTCAAACCAACTCTAACTCCCCATCTTGTCTACTTGCAAACTCAACAGCCAGATTGATCCTATAAGGAAAAAAGGAAGTGCTTTTTACTGTGCCACACCCTTCAGTGGTTTCCTTCCTCAAATGGACTCTGCACTAGTTCTCCTTTCCTACTTGTCCCTCTTTGTTTCTTCTGACTAGCCTTCTTGTTCTTTCTCAAACACACAAAGCACAATCCCATCTCAGAGTTTTTATTGTTGCTATTGCCTTTTCCTCTGCTTCTTCCTCCAATATTCATCTCTTTGGCTTCCTCCTTATTTCTGCTCAAATGCCATCTTCTCAAAAAGGGAGTCCTTGCCTATCCTCATAAAGTACTATTACAATGCTAGTCAGCTCCAAGAGACTTGGTTTTTGCTCACTGCTTCCCAGCTGAAAACACTATGTTACAAACAGGATCATACCAACTATTGTAAAAGGCCTAAAATATGTTCTCAAAATGTCCCCAGAGTTTTTATTATGAGTTTTCTATCCTACATCTCAAATTCTCCTGTTTTCCTGACACTAAACTTACAGAATTTTTCTGGTCATCAATATCCACGAAGAAAATTACTTGAGTAGTTGAAAATGAATTATACTTCAGTTTTACTCATAAAGTTTAATCAGTTATGAATCAAAAACTACAGCAAGATTCATCATAGCTTGGTTCAAATTTTTTTTAAATTCTTCTTTGTTATTTTTGTTAGGGGGAAAGGTGGTCCTAAATGGATTATGGGTGTGTGGACTCCAACCCCCACTCCAGACCATCAGTGTTCCAGAACCACAAATCCGATAAGATGATTATCGAAGAGTGGATTACTGGGACCTGAGGGTGGAGTTAAGCAGCCAGGCTAGCTATAAAACCAGAGGTGAGCTCAGGGTCTCGCTCTCTTACTGAGGAGCCAGACCCCTTCCTTCGGAGCCATCTCATTCGACTCGGAGCCAGCCCTCAACGCGCCATTGCTTAGATCTGGTAGAGTATTTGTGGATTTGTATCCCTTTCTTTTTCCTTTGGTGTTATTACTATTTTATTCCCCTTTCTTTCATAAAATAAAACGTGTTAATAACTTTTGCCTCGTGTACCTGGAGTTGGGACTTTTTAAATCTTCTGAGCACGCGGGTGGAGAACCCAGTGTGGGGAACCCATTTTATATTAGGGTTGCCCTGTAACATTTTCACATTATACTTACAAGGTACTTGAAAATCTAGTTTTATTTTTGCCATTTTGTAAAAATCAGGGTATTTCAGGCAGAATATCTCAAAAACTGATTTTTTTATTCCTCTCTCCCCACCAACTCTTAACCTAGATCTTAGACATAAGCACAATTTTACGAAAAATCTCTAACATTTAAGTTCTAAACAACAATGTTCTATAGTAAGAATAAGAAAAGGTACTTAAAATCTAACCACAGCAAATTTAAATGAAAGGCAATCTATGGCCCCTACCTAGAAAATTTGATTCAAATCTACAATCACTTTTTACCATTTGATTCTCAAGTTTCCCAGACCTTCTCTACCAATTGTCTTAAATGTAAGGAATTGGGCGAAAGACGGGATGGGCACTGGGTTTAATAAGTCTAAATAGGAAACTATTTGATTATTCTCAGGCAGACTGTAAAGCCCATCTGGATTTGTTTTGACTCATTTGTAATCAAATTAGTGATTACATGAGTGAATATTTTAACTCATGGGATTTTACTTCCTCTACAAACTCAGCTGTGTCTTACTCAAGCTGAGACTGTTTAGGCACACCTTGGGCAGGCCTACTGTCTATAGTCTACAAAAATGTATTTGGACTGCCTTGCTTCCCTCTGTTCCTATGAAAACCAGTAGACCTATCAATCTGCCCCACTTCAAGAATGAGTTGTCTCACAGAAGTTACTTGTTACAATAGTGATGAGGAGTCTATAAACAGATAATTTGCCACTTCACTGAAATCTGAAAGCATTCTCTAGCTTTGTTTTTTTATCAGAAATAATGTGGAAGGAACCGAAACATTTACAGAGTATATATACACAAACATATAAGGGAGTGTGTTTCTTGACTCTGAGTAATAAGGTCTTAAATTGTTTTAACTTTCAGGAAAAAATGAAGGGAATAGGACTAAACAACAGAAACATGTTGGATTATATATATATTTTTTAAAACATTTTTTATTTATGCATACAAGAGCCAGGGTATAGGCCAGAGTTGTGGGAGGTCAGAGGATCCACCAGAGATAGAGTGGGGAGCAGAACAGGCAGATGGACAGAAATACACTGCTGAGGGGAGCAGCAGGTGAGGCAGGAGGTCCGCTGCGCCATGTGAGCCCCCTCCCTGGCAGGGGATCAAACTCACGCTGCTGAGCTCCGGATGCTTCACAGTGCAGCGCTCAACCCGCTGGGCCACCAGGAAGGCCCAAGGATTATATTTTAATACACCAAGCTGTCCATCACTGCTAAAGCTGGCACTACAGATTTTCTAGAACAGAGGTTCTCAGATTGCTTTTTAGATTGAGCACACACAAAACAAGTGCATTGTGCAATTGTGACCAAAATTCATTAAATAGCCAAGCATCAACCAAGTCCAATGCTCCTGAAACATCAACAGTTCAAAGAAAAGTGCCATATCTTTATAAATTCTTATTAGGACATAATATTCACTATTCCTGGTTTTTAAAAAAATTTAGCAAATTGGGGATAAACAATAACTTCAGCTTAGTACAAGGAAACTATCAGAAACATAGAAAATAGCACACAACAGCAAAATATTAAAAACATTCTCATCCTACAGTCAGAAATAAAAGATACCAATTATCATATTACAAAAAAAGATTAAAATATTTAAAGGGAAAACACAAAAATCTGCCATTATTTTAAAACTACATATTATTTGGGGTTTTCAAGCTATCTAATCAAATTAAAAATTATTTGGTCTAATATCAAGTTAAAAAACTTATGTAAAGACCCAAGTCAAAAAAAAAATATTAAACCAAAAACTATAATCTGGGGGCCTCCCTGGTGGTGCAGCTGGTTGAGCTCTGCACAGTGAAGTGTCCCTGCACAGCAGCAAGAGTTCGATCCATGCCAGGGAAGGAACCCACATGGCACAGGAGACCTCTCCTGCCTCGCCCACTTCTCCCCTCAGCAATGTACTTCAGTCGATCTGCCTGTTCTGCTCCCCATGCTGTCTCTGGTGAATCTTCTCACCTCCCAGGACATTAGCCTCTACCCTAGATCTTGTATGCATAAACAAATCTTAAAAAAAAAATTAAAAAAAAAAACTATAACCTGGGAATATATCCAGAAATATGGGCCTTGGCATTTAGCTAAGCATTGGGACCAGCTAGAAATGTTGCAAGTTGTCTCAACAAAATGTCATGCATACCAACTTTAGGCAGTGATGCAACAGACATACATAAAAGCCTTCACCATGTTAAGTCCTCTAAGGATATTATCCTGATTCCTTATATTACCATATGAACAGGTATTTCTGATAAATATAATCCATTTTTGACAAATCACTGGATAGAAAAAGCAAAAATGTTGTATTAATTAGCCTTACTCTTACCAGTAACCAGTAACTTATCATCTTTTAAGCCACTACATTTGACAATACTAATCACTCTTTCTTGCCTATGTTCTTTGTCAGCTTTCCTCAAACCAGCAAAACACCCGCACTGACATCTTGCAAATCTTAGCACTACTGTTAATAGATTATGTATTTATTTATTTACTGATTTATTTAGAAACAACCTGAAAATTTCAAACAACTTGTTAGTCAGCAAAGTGCAGTACATAAATTCTCTGGGCATAATTCACTATAAGCAGCTAATTTCAGACCTACACATCCTTATGTCAGCTCACTCAACATTACTTCTCATCCTAACTCACTACACACTTGTTTCTTGGTTTATGTCATAAAGGTTATGGAGAAAGCATGTCACGGATTGCATTTGTTCATCTTGGTAATTTATGGATGAGTTTTTTGACTTTGCTGCACATAATTCTCTCACTAATTTCCCTAAATTCTGTTGAAAATGGCTGCATTTGCTCTAATCACCTTTCTTGTGGTTATATAATTCTCCCTGGTGTGTATGTATCACATCTTGAACCATTTGTTGTCAAAAATTAGGTTGGTCCATGTCCTAGCTACTGTAAATAATGCTGCTATGAACAATGTGGAACATACAGGTTCTTTTCAGTTGATGATTTCATATTATATGTGCCCAACAGTGGGAGTGATAGTGGGTCACAAGGTATTTCAATTTTTAGTTGTTTAAGATAAATACAGATTGCATTCCATAATTGTTGCACCAGTTCATATTCCATCAAGTAGGATTCCTTATTCTCCATATCCTCCCCAACACTTGTTGGGTGTCTTTTTAACATGTGCCATTCTCACAGATGTCAGGTGTCTAATTGTGATTTTTATCTTCAATTCTCTTATTAGGAGTAATTATCAATATTCTTTCATATGTCTCTTAGTCTTCTGGATATCCTCTTTGGTGAACTGTGTGTTTATATCTACTACCAACATATTTTTTTCCTGTGACGAATTATGAGTTTTTATAAAAATATATCTTGGATATTAATCCCTTATCAGCTATATATTGTGTGAATATTATTCCCATTCAGACCTTGCCTGTTTACATATCTTGTATATTCTTTTGCTATATAGAAAACTTTTAAGGTAATCCCAATTGTTTATATTTGTTTTTAGTTCCCTGGCCACAAGGGATGAGTCACCACAAATACACTGCTGATAAGGTGGAATATTTATCATCAATGTTTACTTCTATGTATTTTATTACTGAGGTCTTTTATCAAAATCTTTAATGCATTCTTGTGTGTAATGTTAACAAGTAATCCAACTTCATTCTTTTGTGTGGTTTTCCAATTTTCTCAGGATCATTTATCAAAGAGACTGTCATTTCCCCAACTGATGGCCATAGTTGTTTCATCGTTAGGTGCTAGTATGTAAATGCATTTATGTTTGGGCCTCTGATTCTGTTCAGTTTATCCACATACCTACTTCTGTGAAAATACAAACACCATATTGCTTTTAATACTGTTGCTTTATACATAAGTTCCTGTAGGGTTCATATTCTTCTTCTGAGGGATCACAGGTAATTTCTTCTACTTAGGTTGCCAGCCTGGTATCCTATGACCTTTCTACTCTGGCTTTAACCAAAAAGTAACTATCAATAAATAAAGGAAAACTTGAAGGATTATAAAGGGGTCTACTATGAAATTAAGGTTAATGGAGTCTAAACAACCAATCATTTCAAATCTAATGGGAGTAGAAGACACTGAATTTAAATAGAAGAGGTTAGGGGTAAGACAAAACCATGTGATTTGAAGACTCACTAGACAAGAGAGCAGAGTAGATGAGTTGACCAGGTCATCAGATGTACCTACTGAAGGGCAACTGGAATCGATACAGAATCTGGGAAAAGTAGGTACAAATGTTTCAATTCTCAAGACCAAACTATGTGAAACTGTATGATATGTTTCCTCATGTTCCCATAATTCTATATACAAACAGGACATTTGGTTCAATGTGTACTTAGAAACAGTTTACTTCTCCTTTATGGAAATCAAAAGTATTATAGAATTTTTCCCTGACCACCTTTAGATAGGACTTACAAACCTATGGTTGATAATATAAACCTATTTAGAATCCCCTTAAGTTGTTGAGATTATTTACCTAACTTTTTAAGAACTAAATCCCATACTTTAGGATACCATCTATCAAATATTATCTAAGGATGCTATTTGTTGATCCTTCCCCAAACAACAAAGAATTTTTTAAAGATATAAATCCACAAAAATGAAGAGAACTGGGGATTACAACCACAAATTTTTGAAGATTAGAAAATGGATAAAAGGTAAAGGACACAAAGACCCAATAAAATTGAATCCTAAGGTAAGCATCAGGGAACTCTTACCCAAAAAAGCTTAGCAGGGATAAAATGAGAATGACTACGACAAATCATTCTGAAATGCAATTCCCAGACCTCCTCTCTCACTCTTTTAGGCAGGCAGGCAAATGCCATTTCCCTTATTAACCTTTCAAAAAGCTGACTATAATCTGAGAACAGTTAAAATAGAGGATTATATGGATGAGGGATTGTCAGGGTGATAATCATGTAAAGGAAATGTAGTTCAGTTACTAAAGTGTACTAGAATCTACTGACCAAACACTATTATTCAACAGAGTACAAAAAAGATGCACAACAACATATTATTATATAGTATGTCCATCACATAAACAGAATAATTGTAAATGATCTCAAAAGCAACAAAAGAGCAAAATTTAACAAAATTAGGAAGTGGGGAGTTTTTTAGTAATTATTATCTTGATTTTCAGTGTAACATTTAATTATACGTTTGCATAATCTTTGTAATTTTGTATTTAGCAACTGGATCACAAAAGTCAGAAAACTGAACTAGTACTGATGTGTTGTATAAAGCACTGGTCCTTGGTTCTCTATACTAATACCCTTCCCAAAAGTTTTCACTTCAAGGAAAAGGAGATTAGGGAGAGAAGTCTCTCCTTCAACAGGGTGATCAGATCAGCAACTAGTCTAAGAGGAAAAAAATTCCCAAACTAAATTTATCCAGTCAGATCACCCTATAGTCAGATACAAGATTGGTAAGTTTTAATTATATATTCAGAGCTTCCAATAAGCTTTGTAGGATCTCACAATTAAACATTACCAAAAATTCAAGAATTTGGCTAGCAAAAAAAGAGGTGGAAACAGAAAAAGTTGGTAGAGCACTTTGAAGCATATGATCTCAGCAGTCACCTTGCACTTATAAAAGCAGGGTTTAACGTTCTACTCTTGGTGTCCTGGAGTTCTTCAGTAAGTGTTGGACAAGGAGCACCACCTTTTCACTCTGTACTTGGACTACAAGTTATATAGCCAGTCCTGATAAAGACTAAGCTGACAGAAGAAAACTCTGGGAGAAGCAAAACATTAATGTGTTCAGGGAGACAAAAAAAAAAAAAATACAAATTTTTAAAAAGAACAATGTACTTTTTTAAATAAAGTCAAAGAGTAGTACAAATATGATTTCTTGGTAATTAAGAATATGAAAGCAGGGGCCTCCCTGGTGGCGCAGCGGATTGAGCACCACACTGTGAAGCGCTTCACAGTGGTGTGAGTTCGATCCCCGGCCAGGGATGGACCCACATGGCGCTGCAGACCTCTCCTGCCTCACCTGCTGCTCCCCTCAGCAGTGTATTTCTGTCCATCTGCTTGTTCTGCTCCCCACTCTGTCTCTGGTGGATCCTCTCACCTCCTACAACTCTGGCTTTTACCCCAGCTCATGTATGCATAAAAAAAAAAAAGGATATGAAAGCAGAAATAAAAAACTTAATAGGGTAACATAAGATCAGTCCAAGAAACCCAGTATCTGAATAACAGTGCAGGAGAAAAGGATGTAGGGAGGAGGGAAAAGTCATCAACAAAACAGTTTCCAGGTAGAACAGTTCTTCAAGTAATCAGAACAAAGCTAAGTACTTGACAAACTCACATTAAGGAACATTACTGTGCAATTTCAAACACTGAAATCAAACAAAAAGAGTTGACCAAATAAAGAATCAGGAGCCTAATGGACTTGGGCTTCAAGAGCAATATAGCAAGCATAGAAGAATCTGAAAAACAACAACGTTATGCCTTTAAAATTTCAAAGGAAAATTTTCAAGCTAGGATTCTATACCCAGCCATACAATCAATTAGGAGTGAGAAAAATAAGATATTTTCAGCCATCCAACATCTCAAAGTTTAACTTCCATGAACTTTCTTCAGGCAGCTACTGAGATATGTTCTGCCAAAGTAAAAGCATAAACAAAAAACAACTAAAACTAGAAAACAAGAAATCCAAAACAAAGAAGTAAACAATACTCCACCCACCACCACCACCACCAAGATGTTGGTGAAAGGAAATCTCAAGATAAGAACTGTGCACAAAAATAGTACACAATCATTCCAGAAGTGAACACATCTTTAGGAATATAAGAAGCTAGTAGAATATCTGAAGTATTGGAAGTCCTTGAAAGCAAATCTGAACAAGTTGCACACACCATTATTCCATGTCCCCATGTTGCTTACAGCCATCAGATGCATATGTCCACAAGTAGTTAAGAAAAAAAACAAGAACATAGACTAAGATAACATTTTATCTTTTAATTCCTTCATTTCTCACACATAAAATGCATCTGTCACAGAGATAACAAACCTCCCAGTACTAACACACATTTTCTTTTACAGAGATGTTAGAAAATCATCAGATGGTTGCATATAGAGCAAATAATTACATTAATGTGATTATTGTATTTTAATCAAACACACCTGTCACCATAGCTGGATCCTACTGTTAGGGGGAAAGGTAGTCCTAAATGGATTATGGGTGTGTGGACTCCAACCCCCACTCCAGACCATCAGTGTTCCAGAACCACAAATCCGATAAGATGATTATCGAAGAGTGGATTACTGGGACCTGAGGGTGGAGTTAAGCAGCCAGGCTGGCTGTAAAACCAGAGGTGAGCTCAGGGTCTCGCTCTCTTACTGAGGAGCCAGACCCCTTCCTTCGGAGCCATCTCATTCGACTTGGAGCTAGCTCTCAACGTGCCATTGCTTAGATGTGGTAGAGTATTTGTGGATTTATATCCCTTTCTTTTTCTTTTGGTGTTATTACTATTTTATTCCCCTTTCTTTCATAAAATAAAACGTGTTAATAACTTTTGCCTCGTGTACCTGGAGTTGGGACTTTTTAAATCTTCTGAGCGCGCGGGTGGAGAACCCAGTGTGGGGAACCCATTTTATATTAGGGTTGCCCTGTAACATTCTGAGCGCGTGGGTGGAAGACCCAGTGTGGGGAACCCATTTTATATTAGGGTTGACCTTTAACACTACCTTTGGGTTGGGAAAAACAGCTGACCAGAACTCTGCATCAGTCTACTTTCTCTGCACTAGCCCTCATCTCTGACTCTGAAAATAAACACAGTTTACATAAGCAAGTGCTGTCACATCCTCTGTTCACCTCCAGATTGGATGACAACATGGTAATTGTGAACACAGGATATTTAAGAAGAAATTCGCTCAGCACAGAGTCAGTCTGTAGACAAATGTATTTCAGCCAAGGTGGCTACACATGTTTTCATTTATTGTCTTAAGAGTGATTTGAATTCTTTGGACTTGGTATGGAAATATTTCTGGATTTAAGGAAAACGAAACAAGGTCTTACTTAAGTTGTGTTATAGGACAGGGAGAGGGCCACTTTAGAACCCCAAACCTGCCCTCTCTGAATGGGTTTTGCTATTTGTTGTATTAAGATAAATATATAAGATTCTTAATGAAAAGGAATTTTAATATAATTAGGGTATAATATAGAAAAAATAATGAATACAGTTATTAAGTATTTAAAATTATTTATTTTTTTGATTCTAAAAGTTTAGCTACATAGGATTGGCTTAAAGCAAGGGTTAAAAGCTTGCTACAAGTTTAAAAGATTTTTAG
>JAGFMF010011823.1:10804993-10830279 GCA_019455555.1 Galemys pyrenaicus
TTATCCTCAGCTCCACCCACTTAGGGTGGAACCAGGATTTTGGGAACTTCCCCTTTTCCTGGGACCACCCTGTTACAATCCCCCCTTTTCATTTTTATTATTGAAGGAAAGTGACAACAGTTAAATCTGATATATGTCAAAAGTTTTACTTCAGATGCCACCCTAACTCCAAATCAAGTAATTACAGAAGGGGGTAACAAAAATCTGTATTAGAAAATGCCTCAAAATCCTCTTTAGTGATGGAAATAATCAGAATATAGGTTCTGTCTTTCACTATTCACTAGAGGGGTGTATCAGGTTCCCAGAAAGTGGCATGATACTATTGTTTATCACAAGGAAACAAAGAAGTTTAGAAACATGGGGCTTTCTAATTGTTTTAATTATGAATCAGTGATGGAGAACAGTCATAAACAAAAGCCTACAAGTCTAACAGTTAACATATTAAACACTCAATTGAAAGGCCCAATTTTGTAAAGCAAAACAAACAAGTTCCAAAAATTTAGGAGGGCAACTGTAATAAACACACTATCTTAAAATCTCTTATACCTAATCTGCATATTAATTCAATTGGCAACACCATAAAATGCAATACTTCAGTTCTTAAATAAAAACTAAAAAGTGTTTCAAGGTAAGTGTTAAAAGTTCATTACTGCAGAAAGTTTCTCTAAATCCTTCAAACATTTAATACTTTTTGACAATAGCTCCTTAAAGTCTGTCTTTTCAAAATCACTAACAATTATTATTGACTACTTAGTATTTGCCAAGCCCTAAATTAGGCCCAAGGGACAAATGAATAAGACAAACATCATCCCAGCCCTCCTATACTGCTGACAGTTCAACAAGGAAGCCAGGAAAACAGTTACATAACACATAAGAGCAAAAACTATAAAACTTCTAGAAGGAACAAAGGCATAAATTTTAACCATGAATTAGGCAACAATTTCTGCACCAAGAAGTACAAGCAATGGAAGAAAACTAGATCTCACCAAAATTAAAAACTGTATACATCAAGAAAGTGAAAAATACCACTTCCAAGAATGGGAGAAAATACTGCAAGTCATTTCTCTGATAAGGTATCTGTATCTAAGCTATGTAATGAACTTTGTAAGACAGTAATAAATCAATAACCCAATTTTTAAAAATGGCAAAGGAGTTTAATACATTATTATATTTAGTTCTGATAACTGAGGCATGGGTGGCTATAGCCACATTTTACAGATAGGGAACTAGGGCATAATAAAGAAAAATAACTTGTTCAAGGTTACAGTAAGTGGTGCTATTATGACTTAAACCAAAGCATACTGGTCCCAGAGTCCCACACTCTTGACCAGTTCACCACCCACCTTTCCTGAAAATTGCCTATATAATTTTCAATTTTCTACAGTAACCAAATACATTATATATCTGTACGTGAGTTTCTTTGAGCACCAGGTGAAATACTTAGGTTTAGAGACTGTATTTTATAATACTTATATCTTAAACTTAAACTCTGGAGTCACTCTCAACAAGGCATGATCACTGCAGCTCTGAGAACTGAAACTTCCTGAAAGACACCTTCCCTGTCTCACAACTTAGAGGGTGCTTACTCATTATTTATTAAAATATCAATATTTCATTTGATGTATATATGGAAGTATATACCCTGACCCAATACAGTGAACTGTGTTTAAATTTACCAATATTTGTGTAAGAAAATGGATCAACTTGAGGTTTCTAGCATGAGTATCAATGTGGACAATGATGTTTTTTACTAAGCTGGGAAAACAGTTTAAAAATGGGGAAAACGTTTGAGTTCAGCTTTGGATAAGATAAGCTGAAGAAAATACAAGGCCCCAAAGTCAAGATGATAATAGATCTTGTGGACTTGGTCCTCGGAAGAACTGAACCAGAAATAAATTTGGAAGTTTGGGTGTGTAGCAAAGTAACTCAAGTTTAAGGAGTAAAGCACAGAGTCTTCAAAGACTGGTTTTCAAATGTCAGTGAGCATCACAATCACCTGGAGAGTTTGTTAAACTACAGAACCAGGCCCCAGGCCCATACATGCTTCAGACCAGCAGATCTTGCTGGAACTGAAGATTTTCAGTTCAAACAAGTTTCCAAATGATGCTGATATGGCTGGTCTGGGGAAACACTGATTCTGGAGAAACAATGGTCTACAGCAAACTCCTAATAGTTAAAGTAGAGGATACAGAACTGACAAAGATGATCAAGCTCAGAACAAGGTAAGAAAAAGATTACTTGAAATAAATTATTTTTATTAGCAGTCTCCTGATAATCCAGTGAAAATCTATGACTCCTTAAAACACACTAATATTTTACTTGCAACTTATTTGAGCACCCACCATAGACCAGGCATATCTGTCCACCATTAGCCTGACCCATTTCTCCCTTGGCTTCTGAAGTATCACTCACTCCCCTACTGTTGTTTCTTATTTGAACACTTCAGTCCCCATTCTTTTGTTCCTCTCCCATCACTCAAAACATTTCATGATTCATCAGGATTCTGAGATTTCTCTTCATCATGAAAACGCGCCCAAGGCATTTCCCCCTAATCCCACAACTTTGAATACCATCCTCTACATCTCACCTCTAGTACCTGAAGCTGGTGAGTTTCAGGTCCTATTTCCAACACACAGTTCCAACCATTTATACACTAAACCTTTCCATATTTTCTCTTCATAAAGGACAACCATTCACCCAGAAGCCCAAGCCAGAAATCCATGAATATTCCTTGAGCAATTGTTATCCGCCTTACCTGCATATAAGAACCTACCAGGAAGTTTTTTTTTTTAAAAAAAAAAAGGTCTAATATAATAATCCTCTACTGTGTAATGTCTTTAACATATGCATACAAAATGCTTAGTAAAAATGTCATAAGCACTCAATAAAAAGGAGCTTATCTTTATAAACATGTTGAATTTTTGTCAAACAAATCTTCTGAGGCCTTTTCTTAAGTTTCTGATGAGAATCAACACCCTTATAATGCCATTTCACTTAAAAAAAGGGGGGGGAGGGAGGAACATTTTAAATTCCTCCAAAATAAACTTAAAAATATTAAAATTTTTATTCATACCTTTCCCAAATATCACTTGGTATAGATCTGTATGGCTGATTTAAAGGAAATAGTAAAGTTATAAAATATATCATGGATTACGGATTCTAGTTAAAATATGACCCATTGATATAGCCAATACAAGTCAATGAGTGAAGTCTATTGTTCCCAGGGTCATTCACAGAGACACCAGTGGAGTCATCAATGGAAATAAAGACACCAATATATTCAAAGAAGCTAATAGGAGACGCCAATGCAATACACCGTAACTTAAAAGTGTCTGCAAATGAGACATTCAACTCTGCAGTGACAAGGTACCTCTTCTTTTTGGCACTTTTTTATTTTGAATATTTTCAAAAGAAAATGATGAAGATTTAAACAGCCACTATATTCCAAAGTATAATGCTTTGTTGGTGCAGTGATGTTAGCCTATCTACTTTTAATTGAAAAGTTATGCAGTGATGGGTAATGGTAAATAAGTTTATTTAAGGCTATAAAATCCATTTCACTAATTATAAACTTAACTGCGTCTCAACCTTTTGGCTAAGAGCAAGTGTAAATTTAATACAACAGGATAGCTTAGACTAAAAAAAACCTGGAATATATCAGAAAAACAAAGAATAAGTACAAAAATTGAGACTGGAGTAAAAGGTTGATTTTATTTTGGTTGCTGTTAAGCTTTACCTGAACAAGTTAGTAGTATAGTTGTGCTACAAGTGAATTAAACTATATATTTTAAAAATAAAATGCAAATGGTGGTATGCAAATACCAGAAAGTTTTGGGCATAATGCAGGTGCCAAGGATACCAGATCCAGTCTAAAAGGTTAGGCTGCTCAGTGCGAGCAGGCAGAACAGACTGTGTCACTTCATCAGGACAGGTTATAGAACAGCTGGTTAGAACATGTGGATCATGCTTTGTGTACCCATAGTCCACTGCTTCTTATCCCATCTCTCCGGTCACTGTCGGGAATATACTACATTTCAAAAGATTAACATTAGGTAACTTTGTGGGGTACAGGAAGAGTAAAAGGAAAATAAAGGAAAAAGAGGTAGGGACCATGAGGAACTAAGAACAACCAAGTAGACTACCTAAAAGATATAAATGCAGATTTGGCAACAAGGATGGATAAGTTGGTTGCAAAGTCACACATATATACGTCTATTGTAAACAAAAGTAAAGGAACAATTTCTGACTCTTAAATAGCATATTCTTTTATAAGACCTCAAAACAGTTTACTGGTATTCCCAACTAAGAGTTTCAGTTTGAATAGCAAGACATAAAATGTGGATGACTTGGAATTTATTTATTAATTAGAACTTGACATTTGGACCTGAAATAATGATCATTGTTAATTTGCTTCTGCTTGTTGGTGAAGAAGTTTTTTTTTTTTGTTTTTGTTTTTTAAAGATTTATTTTATTTATGCATACAAGCACTGGGGTACAGGCCAGAAGTGTGGGGGGGGGGGTGAGAGGATTCACCAGAGAGCGGGGAGCAGAACAGGCAGACTGACTGAAACACACTGCCAAGGGCAGCAGCGGGTGAGGCAGGAGAGGTCTGCCGCACCGTGTGGGTCCCCTCCCTGGTCGGCAGCAGGGATTGAACTCGTGCTGCAGTGGCTGTGGTTTGCTTCTTAGTGCGTTGCTTAACCCACTGCGCCACCAGGGAGGCCCAGTGAAGAAGTTTGTGTAATGTTAGGCTACCTAACAGAATGGAAAATTTAGATGCTCTTGCTCACATAAAGTGATTCTGTACTATCTTGTTTGGGGGGAAGTACAGGGGTACAGAAGTTTTCTTAAGAAAATTCCCCTCAGTAGTTACTTTTCTCATAAAGAGCAGGGAACTGAATATTTTGTGGTTAGTACAGCTTTATAATTTAGAAAGTAGTGCTAAGTGGTTACTTATTAAATATGGAAAATTAGTTGTAGCATGTTTCTTGGTCTTAGAGAAGAATTGATTAAAGTTTCAGACATTGCATTTCCTTTATTGGCACGCCTGTTTCTAAATCCAATCTAATTAATTAGTCTTTCTTTGGGCAAACACAGCAAAATATAAGTGGCTTGCCTGTGATTTAAACTACTTTAGATCGGTTTCCTTTTTCTGACAAATAATTGTCCTAATAGAAAGACTGAGTTGTCCGAGATAGAGTTGAAGAGATTCTAAGTATGTAAATCCTATAACCAGTATTTGCTTCTAATAGTCCTGAATAATTTACGCAAAGGTAGTTTAATGCTCTCATTCTAAAATTAACACTTCTGGGTATTACTTAAAAAATTCAAAACCATTAATTTGAGAGGCTATATACACCCTATGTTTACTGTAGCACTATATACAATAGCCAAGAACTGGAAGTAAGTTCTAAGTGCCCATCAATTGGCGAACAGATACATACAAAATGAATATATTCTATAAAAAAGAAATTCTGTCATTTGCAACAACATGTATGGACTTAGGAGGAATTGTGCTTAGTGAAATAAGCCAGAGAGAAAAAGATGGTACGTGGTATATAAACAAATTAAATAAAAATCTGGACTATACTCAAATAAGCATCAGACAGCTTGATAAGAGAAAAAAGCCAAGAAGATATTTAGTCATGACTTGTACACCTAATGCAGACATGGGAGAGACCCAGCATGACTGAGTAACTACTCATGTGGCTAGACACCACCTTAAATAGCTTAGCTAAGTCAATTCAGTCAGGGAGTTTATCAGGAAAACAAAGTCCTGCCTTTTCCATAGGATGAGGACTACAACAGGTCTTTCCAGAAATGCCCTTACAGAGAGTTCACATGTACAATATCAAAAGCAACTTCTAGTCAGCTTTCCGAGGCCTTCTCATTATATAAACCTCTTGCCAAAGACATATTTTGGGGTGGCAGATTTTAGTTTCCTTACAATACTCAGTTATTAAAAAAAAAAAAAAAATCTTGCCATTTTTCAGCAACATGGATGGACCTAGAGGGTATTATATGCTAAGTAAAATAAAACAAAGACAAATACATTATTTCACTCATATGTGGACTACAAAGAATCAAAGTAACAACAATGAACAAAGTAAATAAAACAAAACTCTCAGATAAAAAAACAGATGGCATGGGCTACCAGAGAGGAAGGGGACTAAAACAGGGAAAGAGAAAGACGTAAAAAAGATGTAGGGGTCAACTGTATGGTGAAAGAAGGAAACTAGACTTGGTAGTGATTATGGTATAATGAGTACAAATGTAAAATTATGAAGCTATATCTCTGAAACATTATAAACAAATATTACCTCAATAAAAATTTACTTTAAAAATACCTCATTGGTCTTGCATTGCAGAATTTTTTGGATAAAATGACTCTACCAGTTATGTACACAATAGTGTTGTACAACCTCCCCTATACGATGCATATTACTGCTTCAGTATAGAAATATGTATCTGTAAGTGCAGTTTCCTATAACCGTACATTCTAATTTACCACACTAAATCACCACTGTTTGAAAACTGAAATAACTTATGATATTGGAGATAATTAGGAATATTCTGACACCCCTTAAGACAAATCAGAAAGCTGTTTATGGCCAGAGGAAAAAATATTCCACCACAAAGAGCTAAAATACATTCAAAAAGTAACTCACATTAAAGAATCAGAATTTCTTAATCAAAATTTGAAATTAAAAACTATACTATGTGGTATACAGGAGATGATTTTCCATTAGCCTTTCACAGACATTAAAGGGAAATTTTTCTCTTAAAAGTTCAGAACAGCAAAACCTACCCACTGATTGCTACCCTCTACTCCACTAAATTATACTTCCTGTACACCCTGTTAGTAACTTTTCCCTTCCCACTGAATCTAATTTTGGGGGAAGACAAAGGAAGAATATACAAATTCTGTCCAAAAATAAGTTAGTTATTCTTGAGCTACAGTAAGTCAAAGTAATAAAAGACTTGGTTAGAACCCAGTTCTTGCCTTCCTTTAAAATACACTTTATTTACACTAGTATTGGTTAACTTTTAACATTACTTCAATTACAGTGGCCTCATTCAATCTAAATATGTCAAGGGAAACTGGAGCAAATAAAAGATAACAGCCTCTTTGTGACATTACAGTCCTACTAAGTTGTTCCTGATTTCTTTTTCACTTCTAGATGTTCTTCACTAGGGAGGCATTTCCTGTGGTGAAATTTTTTCTGAATTCCAGCTCCAATACACTGGTCAGGCAAACTGCTTGGCCTCCAAAACTGTTTGTTGTATGTAAGAATCAAAACACTTTTCTCATAGGGTTGTTATAAAAGTTTATAGGATAAAGGTAGAGAAGGAATGAACTAATGAATATTGTCACGCTCACACTAACTTCCATTAGAGAATAGATTTTCATCTCCACACACTAGAATATAATTAGCATGGAGACAGTCATGAACTAAACCACCACTGACGGATATAAGAAGAAATTCCATCAAAAAGTTGCTCAAGGCCTGAAGCAGGCAATATATTTCTGTAAGCCAAAACTTAAGTCCCTTTTCCACCAAGAGACTACAGAGCCCTTAATAGAACAGGTTTTCTTACCTTGGTTATCATTATGGAACACAGCTAGTTAACAAAAGCAAAATTTGTTAAAGAAAATAACACTATTAAATATAAAGTTTTTAAGTGTAAATGACTTCATAACTGGTTTTCTCACAATATAGTCTTTCTTATCTTCACTCATTGAATTAGTGCTGAGCACTTATGGAGGCACTGGAATAACGGGACAAAATAGTCAAAACTTCTGAAGGAACTAACATTTTGCTGGTAAGAGAGAAATGAATTAATAATCACAGTAAGTGAATACACAGTACAGGTTTCCAGGCAGTAACTGCTATGGAGTAATAACAGACTATGGTACAGGAACTTAGAAATGCAGCAAGAGAGATAAAGTTGCCATGTTAAACAGGGTGTTGAGCACAGGTTTCCTTGAGAAGGTAATATATAAGATTCAAAGGATGTGAAGAAAATTGACACAGATTTACCTAAGAGAACAATGTTGTTCTAGTTACAGGGAAGAGTCAATCAAGTCCTAAGGCAAAGGCGAGCACAAGCCTATCTGATTTGTAATACTACTAACAAATAGCAAAATTGTCAGCTTATTGTTAGTTTCTTAGCATTATCTCTCTTCCCAAAAAAAATCTGTGCTAGCAAAGCAAGAAAAATAAATCTATAAATATTCATTCATTCACAAAACACCATGCTGAGACACCACTTGCCATGTTAGGAACACAGAAAGAATGTAACAGGCACTAGATTCTATTCTAAAGAAGGAGTCTAAGGTTTGACTACAAAGCATTTTTTTTTTTTTCTGCTTCAGGTTCATTTGTACAAATAGCACAAGAAGACATCAGCACCCTATAGACAGCAGCCTGGGGTCACACCAGTCCTTCTAGCCTCATGTAGGCAAACAGGGTTCTCTAATCTGGAGCTTTGACTATTTCTGGGACTGGGTGCCTTTGGCAGCCTGCACACCTTTGGGAACCTGTGCTATAGCGGCATCTTTGGCCTGGGTTTGAGCCTTGATCTTTGGCCAGGAGAGTCTGAGACATTTGCTGATAAAGACATGCTCATGTTTCCCAAGCAAGGGTGAAAAATGTAGTCAAGTTGACTGAGCTTGCAGCTGTGCCCTTTGGTATATTAGCCCTGACTTTCTTGGGCTAATATTTAGAAGGGCCTTGATAGGCTCAGGATGTGCACTCACGGCCTTGGCATATTTTGGCCTGCATCTTCTTACTGTACTTCTTGGCAAACCGCATGTTTCTTAGGAACCCCTTTAAGAAATTCCTACCTAGTGCATGTGATCAGGCTTTCCTGATGCCATTTCTGTGCCATTTTCAGAACTGGTTGTGCACAGTGTGGTTCTTGGACTTGACCATAAAACTGCACTGAAGCACATGGCTTCCCAGGTGCCTTGAGCCAAAAGAATACAAAGCAAGTTTTGGCATGTGTATAAGATTGTGTTTTTCTTGCTCTTTAGCTTATTGAAAACTGCTTTAAAAAAAAAAAAAAAACTTACTGAAATTTGACCTCCAAATAGGATGATACTGTGCTAAAAGGAACTCAAAGTCTCTTTCTTTAGATCACAGTGAATCACCTCTTAAGTTTCTTTACCTAAAGAGATAATTTCAAAAAGTATGAACTATGTCAGTATTTGTATCTTCTCCTCCCCACCTCCAAAGAGCCAAAACATCACTTGTTGGAGGGCTAATAATTTTCTACCATTTTCCCAAGATTCACTTGAATTAAAGAAAAAACATGATTAATATTACCAAGTAAAAGGTGTTATGTTGTCCTATGGCAGCTAAGGAGCCCCACTCTCCAGAACATCATCAGTTATGTGGAAAAATATATAAATACATCCTCTTTTATGCTATCTCTGCCTTCAAAAGACAGTACAGTTCACAATACCACCTGACTGCACAGAAAACTACTATCACTTTTTTCTCGTCTGACCTTTATGAAAGCTTATAAACTTTAAAAGTACATATTCTATAAAAATAAAATTTCAGAGATTATTTTTAGATATCTGAACACTTAGCAATGAGATAATAAAGGTTAGAAAGTTGAAAACCACAAACAAGAAATACTATATAAAAAGACACTAAATGGAAATACTAGTTGATTACTTTCTTTTCCCCAGCTAGGTTAAAAGGAACATTAAACTTAGTCAAAAACATGTTTCTACATGTTAAGGAATGTATATGCAAAAAAAAACAAAAAAAAAGAGGGCCCTCCCTGGTGGCGCAGTGGGTTAAGCAACGTACTATGAAGCAGACCACGGTTACTGCAGCACGAGTTCAATCCCTGCCTCTGGCTGGGGATCTGACCCACAGGACCCGGCAGACCTCTCCTGCCTCGCCTGCTGCTCCCCTCGGCAGTGTGTTTCAGTCGATCTGCGTGTTCTGTTTCCACTCTGTCTAGTGGATTCTCTCACCCCCCACACTCTGGCCTGTACCCCAGTGCTTATATGCATAAATAAATCTTAAAAAAAGAAAACAAAAAAGAATGAATACATTCTAACTTTACACCCTAATCTTTTTAAGAGAGTAATTCCCAAATAACACATTAGTAAGCCTTTTTGACAGTATTTATAGGTAGAAGGTATAAACAAGTTTTCTCGTCCAATCATAACATTCCATGTCCTCTTAGGATTGTTCAAAGTAAAATGAAAACATACTGGAACATTCTTCACCAAGCTAGCATTACATTAGCTGTCTATGTACTCCATATTTTTAAGGCATACTACGCTAGGTTAGAAGTACATTCTCCTAAATGTCCTAATCAGCATATCAGAACTAACCTCTGTCATTATGTTTTACCAGTGAAATAGCAAACATAAAAACCATGTCAGCAAGGACATGAAAACTCTGACCCAGCAGGTTCTACTCTGGTAATTTGTCCCATAATATGACCTATGAACAATGTTATTGTTTCCAATATAAAAAGATAAAGATAGTAAATACTAGCTTCTCCTGGGAGAAAGGAACTGTGGTAACAGATCACAGGTGCCATGTTGGTGGGAGAAATACAAAGAGTACAGCCAAGGAGAAAAATCAAATAATATCCAAAAATTAACAAAGATGTAAGAAAATAACTTAATAAAGACCCCACATCTCAACCTCCCTTGCATTCCATGGCACACTAAGTCCTCACTAACAAAACAGGATTTGAAGTGTTGTGAAGTGAAAGCTTCTAGAGACCTTTGCTCTCTCCTGCTGTCACTTGAAATGGGTTGCAATAACTGGAGATCCCACCAGGTCAATGATGACGCTGGCAAAACAGGGTGGAGTAGCAATGGAAAGAACCCAGACAATCAGAAAAGGGGTGGGGGAGGATGAAGATAAGCTAGAGAAGCTCTCTCAATTGCAGCATTTGTTAAATAAATATATACAACTGTCAAAACTCACAGAACTGCCCATTAGTATGTTTGCATTTTACTGTATTCATTAAGCCTCAAAAGAAAAAAAAAAAGAGCACCACCATACCAGCCTTAGACCACCTATTTGAACAAGAATGAGATTTTACTGCTTAACCCACATCAGTGTATGTTTTCTATCACTGATACACTCCACATATACCAATAGGTAAAGAATGACAAAATCAAGTGGAAAAGGTAAGACGACATTATGAGAATATGCTATTTGTTTTTTGCAGATAGGGAAAATAACATATCAAAACAACATATAAGAATCAAGTAACACTGGTTACCTCCAGTGATACAGATGGTGTGCAATGGATAGAAGAAAATTCATTTTTTGTATTTTCATTTTGAACCATATGAACATATTGCTATTAAAAAATAAATGTTCTTTAATCCTATTAAACATTTCATTTATTTGGAAAGTTTTTTGGTACAGACAAACTAATGATTTGAAGCATATTGACTTTAATTTCAAGATATCCCATACTGATTAATTACAGAATAATAAAAGAAAACTGGAAGGGGGGAAAAAAAGAGTAGAGTGCTGAGAACATTCTTTCAGGGAAAAAGACAAGAAAACACTTTAACCAAGAGAAAAACAAAAGCAGCACTGAGGTAATTCTACTGCTAGAAACATACATCTTTTAACTTCTCATTATCTGCTTTTAGAGAAGAACAAGCAAAAGCAGTGAGCTAAATCAAAAAGGCTAACAAGGCTTTTTAAACTCTGATTAGCTGGAGAGATCATAAAAAAGGCTCTTTCGTGCTAAAGAAATAGATTCTTAGGTTACAAATAGTAACAGGAAAGTCTATAAATGAGATTAAAAATCAAAATAAAATTAAGATTTCTGAAAAATGTATCATGTTGACCTTAGGAGGTTCTTTTTCCCCTCAGTACTTTTTTAAAATATGGGTCTAGGGGCCTCCCTGGTGGTGTAGTGGGTTAAGCAACACACTATGAAGCAAACAGCAGCCACTGCAGCACCAGTTTGATCCCTGCCACCGGCCAGGGATGTGACCCACATGGCACAGCAGACCTCTCCTGCCTCGCCCGCTGCTGCCCTCAGCAGTGTGTTTCAGTCAATCTGCCTGTTCTGCTCCCCACTCTTGTCTGGTGAATCCTCTCATCTCCTGCGATTCTGGCCTGTATCCCCAGCTCTTGTATGCATAAATAAATAAATCTTTAAAAAAAATATATGGGTGTATACTCCATAACCCTTTTTCATGGTACAATTTAACAAAAATTATTCTAAAACTATCTTTAAACAGGTTTTATCTTTGTAACAGCCCATGTCTTGGCCCTCACAAACATGTATATTGTGTGTGATTAGTGTATATAACTTACAATCCATTTTCCCATACTTATATTCAATAATTACAATCAAACTGCATAAAATACAAAATGTTCACTTACTTTAGAAATATCCACATATTCTAGATTTCATTTTTATAAGATGACAATAAGAAAGCCCTACTGATCCATCCCATTTACAACCTCTGAAGTGATAAATATATGTATTTACATCCTCTGGCTGACAGTATCAAATTGTTTCAAAATGGGTGTGAAAATGAATATAAATGAGGTCAGAAGGTTATGTAAGACTTCTCATGCATGTGCAATTAACACACACTAAGGAACAAGTGGAAGTGATAATGCTTGCTGCCCCAGAGGGAGAAAGGAAGAGATTCCTTCTTACTCATGAGAATGCCAAAACACAGCAAATGATAAACTGCTACGATTCCAACTTCAGATTTCTCCAACAAACATTTTAGTTACTACCGTCCCTCTAGAATCTATGTAAAAATATTTCTTGTTTTGTAATAGGGAAGTATCCCTTAAAAAGGAGAGGAAATCCACCAAATACTCATAAAGGAACAATTCTTAAAAGAAATTTTGTAACTTCATTCTCTGCTAAATAGAACAATAAAATTCAAGCAGGGCAGAGCAAGTAGCTTGGAAAATAAAGGAAGATGATTACAGTGAGAATCAGGTAAATTTTGATAATATTTTAGGTAAAGGACTAAATCCTTAGATCAAATAATGGAGAAAAAAGATTCTTTTTTTAAATTCAGAAATAAAACATGGTTTAACTTCACTTCAATGTCAAGATCATCAAATTTTTAAAAATCAGTAGCTCTAAAATATTTTACATTGTAAAATATAGTCTTATATGTAAAATGTTTTATACTGTAAAATATAGTCTGTGAAGAAACATTGGAACCTCCTGCCAGCTAATAAAATCAAACATGAAATTTTCAAGAAAGTATTTTATTTGCATTTTATAATTTTATTAATAAGGAGAGGAGGGATGCACAGGCATTAAAAATAAGACAAAAGAATAATTCTTCAGGACTGCTACTTGCTAAATAATGAATACAAGATCTCAAAAATCTTCTAGAAATAACACACTTAACATAATGCCTGGTATATAAACTCCCAATTTTTTTCAAGTAAATCAGTGATAAACAGGTCCTGAAATTCCACAAACAAAAAATGTTGGCATGTAACTTTTATCAAGTTTAACCATACATGTTTAAACACACACACACACACACACACACAGGCAAATAAAATATCAAATGAAAAACAGAATTCCTACCTAAAGCAAAAGCTATCTGACCTTCTTAGGACTCAATTTCAGGTTCCAATTTCATAGTCCTCTTTGTAGTATTCCCAAATGAGTTAAAATGTGATAATGATGGTAGAACTCTTCACTTATCCAGAAAACTTCCTGAAGTATAGAAACTTATCCTCTAGGGCTAAAATGACTGGTGTGCAAAAAGTATGGGAAAACCTCCAGAGAATAATCCTGATGACTGAACTTGAAATAAAATCTCTTGCCCTACTTTGGAAACAAGTTTGCCTCTCAAGTTCCTGGACAATAAGTAAATGTGCCTTTCAAGACTTCCTTATCAAACTCAAATTTCATCTTCAGAAACTCCAGCTAATCAATAATCTATTACTGTATTTCCAAAACTGATTTTACAGCTTCAGACAGACACTTTATCAACACTAATCAGTTCACTTTTATTTTTTAGAAGGTTTATTTATTTCTACACAAGAGCTGGGGTACAGGCCAGAGTTAGGCGGTGAGAGGATTCACCAGAGACAGAGTGGGGTGCAGAATAGGCAGATCCACCGAAATACACTGCTGAGGGGAGCAGCAGGTGAGGCAGGAGAAATCTGCCCCACCATGTGGGTGTGGGTCCCCTGCCTGGCCAGGGATCAAACTTGCACTGCTGTGTGGCAATGCTTCACAGTGCAGTGCTCAACCCACTGAGCCACCAGGCAGGGCCTCAGTTCACTTTTCAAGAAGAAATTAAGACTTTAATAGAAAACCCTACAACTGAATCTGCTGGAAGGTGCCTAAGTTTAAAAAAAAAAATTTCTTTTTTTCCAAAAAAATGTCAAGCTACAAATTTAAACAGCCCAGAAATGCCCTTGAAGATAAGGATTTCAATTATGCATCTACAATGTGGTACCATGAACTTGGAATTTAGTGGAAGCGAGTAATATACATGATTAGAGATACATAATTAGAGAGCAACAAACAATTTATAATGAAGTGCTAAGTGTGAACTGGTTAAGTACTCAAGGTAGGAGTTCAGGAAACAAAAATTGTACAGGGACTGGAGAGTCCAGGAGGTTTTATGGAGAAAGATTTCTTATAATGATTATATTTGGAGGCATGGAAAAGGAAGGCAAGGCTGAAGAAACTGCCCAATCAAGCACCAAGTTTGCTGTAGGCAGTCACAGGAAAAGGCAAGAAAGGATGGGGCCATTACAGAAAGTCCTAAAAGCTACTTTTTTAAAGGCAATGCCACAGAAACCTAGTGCAAGAGTAGTAACGTCTCAGTATTAATTCTGTCCAATTAACCTGTCAACTGTGTACAAAAAGATTAATGGAAGCAAATAATGGATCTGTGAAAATTACCAAAGGGACAACAGCAGTTTAAACTCAGAAGGATCACTGGTCAAGAACTGTCCTACCAACACCGAAGCCACCAGCCACATATGACTTGAACACCTGAAGTAGCACTAGTCTGAAATATGATTTAAATGTATAAGACACACTGAATTTCAGACTTTATAACAAAATAAGAATGTAAGCTATCTCAATACTTTTTATGTTACATGTAGTAATCATCTTCAGCTGCTTCTTTTAACTTCTTCAATGTAGCTAACTAGTATATTTTAAGTTACACGTGGCTCATCTTTTTTTAAAAGATTTTATTTATTTATACATATAAGAGCTGGGGTACAGGCCAGAGATGATGGGTGAGAGGATTCACCAAAGACAGAGCACAGAACTCCAAGAAACATTTTACTAGATTATCAGTATATTATAAAACTCAGGGAAAGATGGAAGAGAAGCACAAGGTAAGGAATATGGGAAAAGCATGGAGCCTCCACAGACTCTTCCACAAATGCCACCCTCCCACCACCTCCACATGTTCACCAACCCAGCAGCTCTCCAAACACCATCCTTTTTGGGGTTTTTATGAAGGCTTCATTACATAGGCACGATTCATTAACTCCTCCCTGAAAGTCAAAAGATAGAAATCAAAGTTCCAACCCTTTAAACACAAGGTTGGCTCCAAAGGCAAGTAGTCCCAACCTTACTTGGCTGTTAAAAAGTCACCTCATTAATGCAACAAGACACCTTTTAGTTCCAGTACTTAGGAATACCTCCTACCACCCAATTTTTTTTTTTTAAAGATTTATTTATTTATGCATACAAGCACTGGGGTACAGGCCAGAGGTGTGGGGGGCGGGTGAGAGGATTCACCACAGACAGAGCGGGGAGCAGAATAGGCAGATCAACAGAAGTACACTGCTGAGGGGAGCAGCGGGCACAGCAGGAGTGGTCTGCTGCACCATGTGGGTCCCCTCTCTGGCCGGCAGCAGGGATCGAACTCGTGCTGCAGTGGTTGCGGTTTGCTTCATAGTGCGGTTTGCTTCATAGTGCGTTGCTTAACCCACTGCGCCACCAGGGAGGCCCTACCACCCAATGTTTTAAGAGTTCTGTCACAAATAGGACAAAGAGTAAATATACATTTATTGTAAATCAAAGTATCACACTATGGAAGTAAAGGAGAGAGGCCGGATTAAGGATGATTAATATAAAGGACACAATGGTTTTTAAGCTCAGAGGTGCCCCTCCAACTACTTTCGTCAAAGGGTTTAGGTACAGAATTCAGGGTATCTATAAATACAGATGATAAAAAATTATTTCTTTACTTTCACTAATCTCCAATTGAAATTTAGCATTTCCCTCTTCTATGAATTCAGTCAACAGACCTTAATATTACCAATATATCCGTCATTTTGTTATCAGTAGAAATCACATATTTTCATTGGTTGCAAATATCCCCAGTAATAATATCATCACTACCTGGAAATTAGTAGATTCACATTAAACCTTGTTTAATAAAATAATATGTATTATCATTACAACTTAAAAAAATATTGTCATGGATGTATTTTAATATTAACTAGTTTTCTTTGTGGTCCTATGTATTTTATTTTAAAATATTACTCAAAAAATGGGGCTTTACAGACTTCAGGCTGCCACGGAAGCCTTTGGAGCAAAAATAAGTCAAGACTACTCCTACCCCTAGCTTCTGCAGAAGCTTTTTCCTTCCCTTCCCCTAGCCCTGATGGAGGGGATATAGTGCTTCAGCTGGGGGCAAAGATTCTGTGACCACAAAAGAGCCAATACCATCAAAGCAGAGCTCATTAAATAAAGGCAGGAAGAGAAAGATAAGGTTCTGAACACTTAAGTGTATCAAGCTTCACCTTTGGCAAGTCACTGCAGTTGGTTTCTTGTATACTTACATTAGAATCTAAATGGTACTATTACTTTCAACAGTTTTAATCCTGGGAAACTGGAACATATCTTTGTGTAGAAACAGTAAAATTAGGTGAGGCTTAACACTGAGGGGAGATGGGAGAAATATTTTTTCACAAACTGAGTGTACTAAAGACTCAATACTCACTTAAACTCTCTTCTCACATGGACTTCCAGTTTTATAGACACTAGACAACCAAAACCTACATTTTCCAGATAAAACTGAAACTAAGGTTTCATATATGAACTAAGTGTGGCCTAACAGACAAATCTGGATAAAATATGGAAAGCAAAATGTAACAGTAATGATGATTCTGCCCGAGGTAATTAAACTGAAATTAAACTAGTTTGAGGTATAATGGCAGTAGCTTGCTAATTCAGTAACGTTGTTGGTGGGGGCAGCAGGCTCCTTAACAGGCAACATTCTGCAGTTTCATTCTGGGGTCATTCCCTAGAGTTTTGCTAATTTGTTCCTTCAGCCCAAAGTTTTTATATTTTTCTTCCTCAATAAATCCCACTGCAACAAATATTGGGCACAAATGATCCTGCTACAGATTAATGAACAATAAATGAAATACAAAGTAAAGAGGGATAAACAAAAAGCACCCTATTTGCTGTTAGAAAGTAAGAGTTATCAATTTATATAGAGAGGTACAGCATGACCTGAAAAGAATTATAATGAAAAGCCCTAAGAACTAAAAGCCAGATTACAAGGTGCATAATAAAAAGCCAAGAGCAGAGCTTTAGAGAGTTTGGATCTGGAAGAGAAAGAATTGCTAGCAAAGCTGAAACAAGACCAATAGAGGAGAGAACTCAAAAAATGAAGAGGTTCTTCTGTACAATTAAATAACAAATATGACAGAGGATAAAAAATTAAAAGATATTTTTACTTCCTCAAAAACTGCAATTGGGTACAGAACAATGCCCAAAATCCTTCCAAAACTGGGTCCCAACCACCTATGTCTGCCACTGTTCCTTTATACGAAGTCTTAAAAAAGTCTTTTCTGAATCGCAAAATAAAGCCCCAATTAAGACTGACATCTAGGAAGCTTTCTCTGATAATCTCTGTTGCCTTCTCTGAATTCACACACTGTTTATCTCTCTTCAGAAACAAACCAAACCATAGCTTAAAGAAAGCAAGGATCATGTTTTTCATTTCTTTATATTCTGAATACCTAGCACAATACTACTCAAATGTGCTGCTAATAAAGTAGTTCCTTTGAACAGGTAGTTTTAGAAACCACAGAGTAGATTACAGGATATAAAAAAATGCATTTACTTGGAAGGTTTATAAAGGTACTTCCTATCGTGATAGTAATGTTCTATACAATCACACTACTTAATGACTGGGATTTGTTCTGAGGATGTATCATTAGGCAATTCTGTCTATGTGTGAATGAGTGTACATGTACAAACCCAGATGGCATAGCTAAGTACACACCAAGGCTTTCTACAGTTCATGTGCTATTGGTAGTCACCAAAATGTCACATGCAGTACATAACTGTGACTCTTGAAAGGATTATGGGTTACACACATAATATATGAATTTGTCCAAGTAAGGAAATAGTATACATAAGGTGTGTACATTTTACTGTGCACAAATTTTATCTAAAAAACAAGTATATAATTCATGATAGACACACTGAAAGTGTTTAGGGGTAAACAACGCTTACTTTAAAGCACAATAAAAATACAAGATGGAATTCAGAATGCATAAAAGAAGTGTAAGATGGATAAATAAGCATATACAGGACAATATGAATTACATAATATGTGGTGGGTATTTAATGTACAAACAATTCTTTGAACTTTTCTGTGAAATTTTTTATGATGTCAGGGGAAGAAAGCGGAGTAGAAATGAAGGCTGTAAGAGACTCAAGTACTTCTGAACTTTGTAGTTAATAACTGCTTTTAAAGGAAAATAAAAAAGATATATGTACGCCTCTAAAAGAGATGTCCAGATTGTCCCTCTTCTCTTAACCTCTAATTGTAGACTGCTTATACAAACTGGTCTTGAGCACTTGCCTCAAAGAAAGTACTTGCTCTACTAAGTTCTATTCATTCTAGGACAATCCAAATTTGTGTAGTCTAGAACCCTTAATCTATGATCATCTATTTCCTATTATTTTTACCTGAATTTCTAATACCTCCTTAAGCCAATCTCCAGATAAGACCTCTCACCAATCTGACGTAACTGATTCATCCTCTTGATCCAATTCTAGCATCTCATATTCAAAGCTCTCCACTGGAAAGAAATGTTAAGACCAATGGTCAAGGATTGTCTAACAAGGACAATTTATCTGTGTGTCACACAGTCTGTGGCTCTGTACCTGACATAGAAGTACTCAAAAACTGACATAGAAGTACTAAAAACCGTTAAATGAATGAAACCTGTGCATGATAATAAAAACCATATTTACATAGCACTAAGCTTTGCATTTGTACCTACACTGTACTGGGCATAGGAAGTGTGTGTGCTAGGATTCTTAGGTTTAATATTGAAAATGGTAAGATTTGAAGTCTCTTCTATGGCAAGTTAACTAGAAGAAGGAATTGAAAATTAAAAGTTGATAAATTATTTTAACATTAAGATGCATCTATACTTTTAACCATTAATGTTTTCCTGGATAATACAGTATGTTTATCCGCTTCAAAATACCACAAGCAGGAATTAAAAGAGGAGTAGAATTGTGCAAAGATAAGGACTGACAGGAATTCAATTTCCAGATGACCTAAATGCATTTGGATAATCTGCCCTTTCTTGTTGTTGTTGCTTCCAAAGGACTACAGATTATGCACTTGCTGAATTTTGCCTTTGTCACATATGACCTAACAAGGAAGGCATTCATTATACCACTGCAGCTTCCCTCAAGTATTTGGTTCTAAACAGCTGCAAATTTTGGAAAATAACACCAAGTGATGTCTCTACCAATTAGTATGTTTTCTCCCCAAGTAATATTAAAATGACCAATGTTTACTAGAATGTCAAAACGGCCCATATTAAACTAGCTGAATATAGTCAAGTTTAGAAAACCTGTTGAGAATTTAAATTGTACATGTTACCTTAACAGAACTGACTCAATAATACATTCTAAAGAATTTCTAAAAAACAACTCATTCCTCATGATATTTGCTTAAATCTTTCAGAAATATGTACTAGACTAGTTGATTTAGCCTTTTCAAATATAACTAAGATGACAATATTTTAAAATAATAAAATTGATCTCAAATGAATTTCCATTTATAAGCAATAAAAAGCTGACCCAAAACTGCAAGGAGTAGAAGAAAACAAACTCTAAAATGTTTCAGGAGAGTTATGGTTGCTAACTAGCTATACAACCATATACACAAACTGACTTTCTTATAAGTGTCAGTGTTCCTCTGTCACATTAGAACACACTAAGATATTTATTCTCCACCTAATAATTTTTTAATGAGGATAAATAAAAACTCCTAACCACTAAATAGAGGGGAGATGCACTGCCAAGGAGAAGCTACTTTGTTATCATCATCTATCTTTCAATTCATATTCAGTTTTGACTTTCATTCCTTTTCCACTTATACTAGTAAACTAAATTTACAGAGTCATACAGGGTGCTCCAGAAAGGTTATCTGAAAAAAACACGTGCAAGCATACAATTCCTTCAATTTCATTATATAACATCTGGCCATGATCCTTTCCTCTTAAAGATTATACCCTCAATATCAGCCTTCTCACTCTTAACTTGGTAACCCAATGAGTTGTGAGGAGCTAAAGCTCAAATTTTGTTGGTCACTCAACACTGTCAGCATAAAACTTCTGATTTCTTAAAAGGAGAAAGAATTAACTATTTTCATTTGTACACGCAATGCTGTCAAGTTTCTAAGATATAGTTAAGGATTGAGATTTACAGTAGTCTTGTTTTGTGAACTTCTAGACAAATCTAACAGTAATTATTTTTGCCTTCATTTCCTATAGTCAAAGGCATAACATAACTTCCATCTGCACGCCAATGCAAAATCCAGAGAGAATACCTTATCAATAACCTTTAAAATGCAAACAGAGAGGAAGTATTAACAACACAAATCTGTAAGGCAAGGTCAGTGAGGATGGGTTCTTATCAAAGTTTTTGGATGAAAATACTAAACTGAAATTACGTTTCAGATTTAAGTCACCTACCTTTCCAACTAGACACTATTTAAATGATTACAGTGAGCAAGAAATTATTAGTGAATCAAAGAATTAAGATGTTGGAATACCTGAAGACAGTCAGTAATGACAAATGATTAGATACACTTTTCATAGACAAGGCACTTTTAAAAAACTTTGTAGTTTTGTATTTGAAAGCACTATAAATAAAATCTCAGTTACCTGTCCAAACAAGCAGTCCTGGGATGTTATTATATTGTTAAAGCTCAGGCTTAGTAAGAAAGCAAGAAAAAGGCTTGTTGCTGAGCTATAACCATAGGGAACCCACAATTACCCATGGGAGCACGGGACAGGGACAACCTGGATAAATTACATCGTCGGGTAATTATTATTTAAGAAATACTGGATTAATTTAAACCTCCCCAACCCCTTGTAATAGAAAAGGCTCACAAAAGACCTACTCTCCCTCTTCCTGGCCATTCTCTAAGAAGTATGACAACATGTAGACAGGTATCTCAAAATTGTCTAGCAAAAGAGACTGACAAACTGAATCATGGGCACTCAAACTTGGTCCTATTTTTTTTCAGCAATTCCAATCAAACCAAAATTGGTTTAGTTCCCTGAATGACGTTTACGTTAAGCCCCTAGGTCCCCTTCCTCCCCCCAAAAATCCTGACTTCAATTTCCCTGAATCAAACGTGCCCTGTATTGAACCGTATTAACAAGCCTGTTTAAAATGAAGTTAAAGAACTTGACAACTATTACATGGAAATTGTAAAATGTTGATATCGACCAACTTTCGATTCAAATCCGCTGCGATTCCAGGCGTTGAAGAGAAGACCGAACTTCCTTTTTCTCCCCTTCGGGTCCTCCCAGCCCTTCCGCGCGCCAAGGTCCCCGCCGGGGCCTGCAGTGACATCACAGCCTCTCTCTTGGAAACCCCTGACGTCACAGACACGCGGACCCACAGCACTATGACTTCACCGCGGACTGGAGCCGAACCGCAGTCGACTTGCGCCAGCTCAGAAGCGAGACAAGCTTCCGAGCCGGTGCCCTGCCCAGTCCCTGCGGAAGGTTAGGGGCAGGCGCCAGCTCACCTGCGCTGGGACAGGAAAGGACGGAGTGGCCGAGCCCGGGCGGGCGCGACCAGGACGAGGCGATCCCCACCTAAAGCCCTACTTCCCCTCCCGCCGCGGGTCCCGAAGGTGGGAGAGCCGGTCCGGTGCCCGCTCACGGCCTAAGCCTGATCTCCTCGGCTCCAGCCCGGACCCGCGACCCCGCTCCCGCCCGCCAGCCCGCCCGGCCCGCCATGGCCCACCGGGAGCTCCGAACCCTGCCAGTGCGCGGGCGGAGGCGGCCGCAGGAGGAGGTGCGGGCCGTAGGGTCCCAACCCCAGACGCGCCCCGCGAACCCTGGACCCGCGGGCGGCGCCCCCGCCCCCACCCGCCCGGCTCTCCAGGAGCGCAGGCGGCGGCAGGAGGGGGCGGGGAGCGGCCACGGTGGCCGCCGCCGGACCCCAGCCGCGCTGCCCTCACGCCGCGCCCGACCCCGACCCACCTGCGCTCCTGCCCCGGCCGGGGCCTAGCCCGGGGTTGCACACCCCGATGCGGTGGCAGCGGCGGGAGGCCTGGCTCGCTCCCCACCGCTGAGGCGGACCGAGCGCCCAGCGCGGCGCGGCGGAGCTCAACGCTCGCCCCAAACCCATTTGTTTGGCTAAAACGGAGTGACGTCACGCGCCGGCCCAATCGACGGTTGGCTAGGGGAGGGGCCGCGGAAACCAGAAGGTTGCAGCACCCTCTGTCGGCCATTCTGTGGTACTGCGGACTCAAGGAGGGCAGCGTTGGGCACTTTAATACCGAGAACGGCTGAAACATCTGCTGGCCCCCAAGTGGTGGATATGTGAGAAAGCTCGAGACCCTCTGCAGAGAAAGGAATCAAACCCTCGGGCTAGAACGGTGGCAACTCCAGTGTTCACTCGATAGACATGACAAGTTTGTTAATACTCGTCAGTGACGTGGAGTTATGAATAATGTTAAATACTATTAGATATCCTGATAGGCTAGGGTTCCTATTTTGGTTCTACTACTGGCTGGGAAGGCCGGACTACAAATGAGTTCTACAAATGAGAGTTCTCATTTGGAAAATGAAGGGTCAGAGTCCCTTTTGTTTTCCTTCTTTTCTCTGCAAATCATGGCAGGAATACCTACCAAAAGTACATTTTGAGGCTGAAGCTAAGGGATTGTAAATGACGAATATAAAAGAGGTGTTTTTAATACTTTATTTATTTGACGCTTTCAAGTCAGTGCCAGTGAGAAACGTTTTCCTACCCAGACTTTAAAATAATTGCTGTCATTGTAAAAGTGATTGTAACCACGTCATAAAACATGAGGACCAAAAAAAAAAAAACTTCACCCTAACAAAACCAATCTCAGTGTTTGATGTATTTTTCTTTTAGGGTTTTTGTCCTGTGCATATTAATGTCACAATTGTGATCTGTTTTTTGTATTTGTACATAAATTTCAAAAACACTTTAATGGTTGTATAAATTTATGTTAAATGGACATAAAAAATTTTGAATTCTCTGTTCTTGAACATAACTTATTCTCTTTTTGCCATTATAAAGAAATCACAGGATATCTTCTTGAATGTAGGTTTTTAAAGATAAATACCAGGGGATATGGAATTACTAGGTGAAAGAGTAACCCAACACTTTCATAGTTGCTAATGCAAGCTATCAAAATTATTTTTAAAAGGTTGAACCAAATTACACTAAATCAACAGCTTTGATTTTAACCAGCTATTTTAAAAGTTCTGACAAATAAAACTATTCTTGTAAATTACCTACGTATAAAATCTTAAATATCAAAAGTAAAAGAAATTGATTTCCTATAATCTCACAACTAAGAAATAGCCACTTAACATCTCTACCTAGACTTATCTATATACATATCTTTGATAAGAGAGGAGTTATACCTATTGCTATCAAATTGTCTTATTTAATATTTGGTGATATTAGTTCAATATATCATCATCATTTGTAGTTTTTTTTAAGGATTTATTTATTTATGCGTACAAGAACTGTGGCACAGGCCAAAGTCGCAGGAGGTGAGAGGATTCACCAGAGACAGAGTGGGGAGCAGAACAGGCACATTGACTGAAATACACTGCTTAGGGGAGCAGCGGGCGAGGCAGGAGAGGTCTGCTGTGCCATGGTCAGCAGTAGGGATCGAACTCGTGCTGCAGTGGCTGCGGTTTGCTTCATAGTGCATTGCTCAACCCACTGCGCCACCGGGAGGCCCCTGAAACTTTCTTATGTCATATTTTACCCAAAGTTCTAAGTTTTCATCCTTTCAGGTTCATCTCAACACTGTCCTTAAAACCTCTCGATTTTTTTGAGACACCAAAAAGACTGATTCCTTTTTCCCCTTTTTCTAAGGCTCTTATTTTACAACATGTACACCTTCCATGTGTATATTTAGTACTTCCTGATAAATTGTAAACTGCTGGAGGACATGGATTAGATTACAGTATCCAACAATTGTATAAATGTTTAATGGATAATTATAACCATGCTAATGATCTGTACTATTCTCATTATAGCAAAAAAATATGGTCTCCATTTTATAATTGTTTACTATAGTTCCTTAATTTCCAATGTTTATTGCATTTATAAAGTGTGATCCAAACTCTAAGCTGTTTTAAATATACTGCTTCATTTAATCAGAGAAAACACCTCTATAAGGTATATTGAGATGAGGAAACAAAGGTCTGAAAAATTAAAATATTTAACTTTGTACAATTTTTAAACCAAAGTTAGAAAATAACTCCAGAGCTTATTACTGGCAATTTCAGATGGGTGAAAAACATCAAAACTACAAACACAACACAGAAATCACTAAACTGAATTGTTAATATGAATGTTTCTATGTGAAAAACTCATCTTTACTGTCCAACGCCTCCAAGTGTGTGTGGTACTAGACACATACATTAACTCTGGTTAGTAACCAAAGGTTGTTTTTTGTTTTTATATTTAATATATTGTGAACTGATTTTTGTTTGTGAAATGTAATAAAACTACTAAAAACATTTTTAAAAAAGATAAAAGCCCAAAATCTTTGTTATAAACATAAAATTACTGTCAAATTGCTAATGAAGTTTCTAAAACTCTACTTTCAACTTCTGTTCTTGTCATGAGCTGGCTGTAAAACTGACCAGTGGGGGGCATCCCTGGTGGCGCAGTGGGTTAAGCAACACACTATGAAGCAAACCGCAGCCACTGCAGCACAAGTTCGATCCCTGCTGCCGGCCAGGGAGGGGACCCAC
>JAGFMF010011823.1:10830396-10884966 GCA_019455555.1 Galemys pyrenaicus
TCTCCTGCTGTGCCCGCTGCTCCCCTCAGCAGTGTACTTCTGTTGATCTGCCTGTTCTGCTCCCTGCTCTCTGTGGTGAATCCTCTCACCCCCCTCCCCCACACTTCTGGCCTGTACCCCAGTGCTTTTGTGCATAAATAAATAAATCTTTAAAAAAAAAAAAACTGGCCAGTGGGGCACAATTCAATAGCACTGGTCTAGGAAAAAAAGAAGAGCAGGAGTCTATTTGTGCAAGGAATGATGCCCCAGAATCAAGGCAGTAACACCAGTGCAGAGCAGCAGGTCACAGGGGATGTCACAGGTCCTCAGGAGGAGCTCCCCAGCTGGCATCAGTTTGGCACAGTGAGATCAGGAATTGATCAGGAGATGAAGGACAAGGTCAAGGTGACCTGGGGTGACACAGCAACAGAAAAGCTCTAAATATTTACAGTATATAACTTTAATTATTCCACCAAAGATAAGAACTTAGTAATGGTTAAGTCAGCAAATACAGTAAAACCCAGTGCTATAGGCTTGTTGTGGATAGACTTGTTTTCATTACTGTTCTCTGCTCAGAAGAAACTAAGAGCATGCCCCTTATATAATATCCCTTTAATATATTCACTTCTACATCCAAAGAAAAAACACCTGTTTCATCCCACCCCCCACCCCAAACTCCTTATCCTTAACCAAACTTATTCCCTTCACTAGAAGGGAAAAGAAACCAACAGGCAGTCTCACTGGACTTTGAGTCTAGGCCTAGTGATAGTGCAGAATTGGGCCACTGGGTGTGATAATGCCATTTCCTAGCTACTGAGCTATATTATTGTGAAGCTCAAACGAGAAGAAAGAAGTACAAGTGTTTTCAAAAGTTCAAAGTTTACCAAGGTAAGGCATGCACTTAAATATGCTTACAGTAAAGTCATTGGAAAACACTAAAAACCCTGAATTTGTGCCTGGGTTGTGCTTCTGTGAGCACTGTGGTAGCAGTGGGTGACTGGGCAGAGCTACTCAACCATGAACAATAACTTCATTTGAGATAAATGAAAGAGCAACTAAAAAGAAACAGAAGAATCAGGGCAGCAAACTGTGAAGAAATATAAGTACATCTCGTAATTGAGATTTGGATTGGAAAGGACATAGAGTTGATTAAATTTTGAAACCAGAAAAATACCAGAACATTATACTTCTTAACATTCTTTTGGATCTGTGCCCCTATGAAAATGTGATGAAAGCTAAAAGCCAGGAACGTTCTCAGGGTGTGGGAGGAGACAGCGCATACTGATATATACACAGACGATTTTGACAATTTCTTCAAAAAAATCCCTTTACTGCAAACTGCACACTTAATGGAGGGGTTTAAAGACATGTAGGCCTTTAAACTTACATAGCTTCCGCCAGTGAAATTCAATGGCAAAACCCTATCAAGGTCCCAGGTCATCCTCTTCCTAGGATCCTGCCCTTAGGTCTCATTGTTATCAGTGCCCTGCGGCTTCTCATGGTTTCTACAACACCCATGCACTGGACCATTGCAATTACCATACATCCCGGTTCTTGATAGCTTATGAAAGAGGCAAAGCTCTAGCTGGCGTGGTGAACATTTTCAAAACCCACACCACCCCCTGATTTTCTTTAAGTGTGGCAAGCGTCAACCCCACAAAGTGACACAGCAGAAGGGCGAGGAGTCTCTGTGTACCCAGGGAAAGTAGCATTATGATAGGAAGCAGAGTGGCTATGGTGGGCACACTGAGTCAATTTTCCAGAAAAAGTCTGAAACTTCAATAAGAACAGCTTTAAAAGAATGGGAACTAAGTTTGAATCATTGCTGTATCCTAATGTCAACCACTGTATCTGGCATTTAGAAGGTACTCAATAAATAATGATTTCTTTTTAAAAGCTAGAAAGATTTTTCTGCAAGGGCAGCAGTGTTGTTTTAAAAACAGTTTAATACCTGCAAATATGAGGGAAGATGTTTGTGAAAGGGTGGCAGAAAAAATTCCACTGGGAGCACTAGGTTCAGCTCCTTGAAGAACCTAATGGCATTTTCCCAGAAGACGTCCTCTCCATTCAGTGAAGATCAAAAGAACAGTCCAGTTGAGGACTCAGACCTGTAACCTGATGCTTGTGGGAACTTGAGGTCTAAAGTTAAGTGTTGAGGTTTCTTAGAGGACCAACAGGAGAAAGTGCTGTAGGTAAGCCAGTAGAAGGCAAGACAACAATGATAGCCCAAGAAAAAAAAAAAAGGGGAAAAAAATCACAAAAGGAGAATTCAGGTTTATACACCCCACAAGTTATTGTAGCACAGATGGAAATAAGCTTTGCCAAGAATCACGCTGCATTCCAAGTACAGCAGGTCCTCAAATAACAATGTTTTGTTATAATGGTGAAGGGTGTGGGAGGATCCACCAGAGACAGAGCAGGGAAACAGCAGGCAGATAGACTGATACACTGCAGCGAGTGAGCGAGACAAGAGAGGTCTGCTGCCCAACGTGGGCCACCTCCTTGGCCAGCGGCAGGGATCGAACTCGTGCTGCAGTGACTGTGGTTTGCTTCACAGTGAGTTGCTTAACCCACTGCGCCACCAGGGAGGCCCTACAATAATAAATTATAATACAACTTGTCATTTATAGAACTTTCTAAAACAATTAAGGCTGAAAACACCCTGTTACATATAATACAAATGTATATCTATTGTTTGTTTCTAACATGGAAAATAAAATGGGAGGGAAGGGAGACAAACTACTCTGAAATTATCAAATAATACAAAATTTTGCATTGCTGTGCTGCCAGAGTAATCTTAAACTAATGGTATCAGAAATTGATAAAATCAGTTTAAAGAAATTGTTGTCTATTAATACACTTGTGTTCTCTAAATAAATGGGTAAGAACTGATGTGATGCTTTGAAATCTTAAAGCAAACAGTATTTTCCAGCCATTGAGACTGAATTTAGGGGCATCTGAAGCACTGTCAAGATTACCCAGTCTGTCCTTGTTCTTCCTAAGCTCATAGGCACCTGCTACAGCAAGGAGAAACTGCCTGGCTAAAATAACCTAGTTACATCAGCTTGCTAAAATGGTCCAAGGGGTAGATTTGCTAAGAATTGAATTCTTTTTAAAAGCCACCAATTTGTTCTGCAGTTTTAGGATTTGCTGACATTTTCTACCAGGCATAACTATGCTTTTAATGCCAAGTCTTGCCTTGAAATACCAAAGATACTTTTCAAAAAGTACAGAACACAGTTAACAGAAATTTCTCATAAAAAAAATCATTTGTCTTATCCATTAGTAAGGTACCCAAACTAGGTATTTTACTTTGGAAAGTGTAGAGTGTGGGCTTCTCTCAGGGGCACCACTGCATGGACTCCCCAACAGAGCCCCAGGCATCTTTCACCACACCTCACCACCTGCCCCTTCATAAGACTGCTGAGTGACATGTAATTTTTCCAATGTGCCTTCAGCAAAATGGCATAACACATGTGTGTATTGTTAATGTGAGGCAATTTTGTCCTTTCTCTAAATGGCCTTCTCAATAAGACTAATGTGAGCTTTCAAAGCAGCCTGATGACCTTATAGCCACGTATGGGCATCCAATTGTTCCCACTTTTTCAGAGCTACTCTGGTTTTCTTCCCTCAGAACCAGTATTTTCACACTTGGATTTTATGTTCCTTAAACCCCACTGTTTCTGTGGGTTTTGCCATCTGTCACTTGTTTCTGCAATGTTTCTCTTCTCCTGCCTCTATCCCCATATCATCCTGATCATCCATATTTTTTTACTTTCTTACCAAGCAATTTGACTTTTATAGTCATTTCTAGCTGACAAGAAAACTTTTGTTAGTTCATACAGGATGTCACTCAAATCTCTGCTGACTGGGTCTAGGTTTGAATCCTCTCCCCTTCTCAATTATTTCCTTCAATCCCTGTTACTAAGGGGCTATATTTGCATGGCTACTTGCATTTACTTTTTTATATTTCTAGTATTGGAAAAGCTTTAGAGCGCCACTCTTTGAATAAAATTGATGTGACTAATATGTGTGGTAATGGTACCGTTCTTTCTTTTTTTTAAAGGATTTATTTATGTATACAAGCACTGGGGTACAGGGCAGAGATATGGGGGGGGGTGAGAGGATTCACCAGAGACAGAGTGGGGAACAGAACAGGCAGATTAACTGAACTACACTGCTGAGGGGAGTAGCAGGCAAGGCAGGAGAGGTCTGCTACACCATGTGGGTCCCCTCCCTGGCCGGCAGCAGGGATCGAACTCATGATGCAGTGGCTGCGGTTTGCTTCATAGCGCGTTGCTTGACCCACAGCGCCACCAGGGAAGCCCCAGTGATGCCATCCTTGTGTTCATTAAGGAAGAATTTGTGTTCTGTTAATAAAAGTGCTATTGGAACATCATAGGACAAAAAAATGTTTTTCAAGTCTCACAATCACTGGCTAAATCATCCCTCCTCCACAAGGATATATAAAGACAAAAATGAATAGGGTCTCTTTGGTGGTGCAGGTGTTAAGTCTCAGCCCTATTTAGTTATCATCAGGCACTGAGACCTGACCCAGCCACTGAGGCCTAAGTTCTTTCCCCAGCAGGGAGGTGACCCACATGGTACAGGAGACCTCTCCTGTCTCACCCTCTGCTTTCCTCAGCAGTTATTTCAGTAGCTCTGCCTGTTCTGTTTCCCACTCTGTCTCTGGTGAATCCTCTCTCACACACACACCCCATCCCTCCAACCTACATTCTAGTTCTTGGGTGCATAAGTAAATAAACCTTTAAAGTTTTTTCTAAAAATAGGATAAAATAATTTTAAAAAAGACTAAAATGAATAAAGTTGGTATTATTTCTATTTTTATATTTCTGCCATCACTTTTATACTCGGGTGGCTATGGAGCTTCTGGAGCAGACAGAGTCAAAGACCGTGGTTCACACAAATACATTAGCAGAACAGGCAGACTTACTGAAACACACTGCCGGGGCAGCAGCGGGCAAAGCAGGAGAGGTCTGCTGCACCATGTGGGTCCCCTCCCTGGCAGGGAGCAGGGATCGAACTCGTGATGCAGTGGCTGCGGTTTGCTTCGTACTGTGTTGCTTAACCCACTGCGCCACCAGGGAGGCCCTATTAGCATTTTTTAAACAACAGCAAATTGTTGTTGTCAGGCATCCACAGCACAGTAGCACAAGTTCTATCCCCGGCCAACGAGGGGACCAACATGGAGTAGAAGACCTCTCCGGCCTAGTCCGCTGCTGCCCTCAGCAGTGTGTTTCAGTCCGTCTGCCTGTTCTGCTCCCCACTCTGTCTCTAGTGAGTCCTCTCACCTCCCACACCTCTGGCCTGTACCCTAGCTCTTGTATGCATAAATAAAATTTTAGAAGAGGTTATATTCACCCTTGGGAGGAAAACCAGTTAACATTCTTTATAGCCTAAAGATCATATTGACACAAAGCAAAAAAACCTTAGGTTCATTCCTATTTGTTTCTCTTATGCCTAAAGCATTTATGAAATGCAGATATCATTAGCTAAACATAAAAATCTTGCTGTACAAAAATGATACTTTATTATGTGGTGGGAAATGGTACGAAGATTTTTATCTCTACTTATGCTGGCATTATTGCTCTATTTTTCCAGTGAGGAGACAATAACAAATCCCAGACATTTACAGGCAACGTGGAACTTGAACTCTCAGAGCAAGTGCTTCTCTATAAAAGCATACACAGAACTGGCAGGCAGACTGAATATCAAAGTTCTCATTCCTAAGTGACATTCTTAACCTATTCTTTTCAGGTTGGTTCCATAACCTGTAGAACCAATGTTATACACAAAGAAAACACAGAAATATTGGCTGACATATTACAAAGCAACATCACTCAATGGCTAAATACCGTGGAGGATGCAGGGAGCCAAGACATCCACAAGGAGAAATCCACACGACTCTGTCCTGTGTCTTTATGGAGCTGTGGCAGACACCGACTACAGTAACCCCATCAAGCACCCAAATCCTTGACCCCTATGCTTCATGCAAAATGAATTTCAAACATAACATTAGAGCTAATGATGCCTCAATAAGCTCTAAATAAAAAGCCAGATAATCTTTTGTCTAAGTCACTTAAAGACTTTATGAGGACAAAGAACAAAAAGAAAGGGCACCATTTATTTAAAATGAGCTGGTGCCAGAGACTTGGGTTAAAAGCAGCATCCAACATAAATAAACCATTCTGTGATAATATTAGACATATGATGGGAAAGAGTCCTGGTAACACCCAAGCATCCTCAGGAAGGATTTCCAGCTGAGAAAAGCCTGTGGTTTTGTGCAAGGCATTCGATAATCTTTTCACATACTGTTCTGTACTTGCCTTGGGGGAGAGCAGTTCCAATAGATGAGAACGCAGAACTTGATAAGGTACTTTGTTTTTTCTTAAAGAGATATGTTGGAAACATCAAAAGATATCTCCCACAATGAACAGATCAAAGGCTGAAAAGATTTGCCGGCAGTGGTTCTGATCTTGGCTACCACTTAGAAAGTTTTTGAAAAGTAAGGTGCTTAGGTAACACCCCAGAGCAATTGAATCTGAGCCTCTGGCGGGAGGAGACTAGGCACTTGTGACCTGATGAACGATAAAGGTTAAGAGTAACCGCCATACTTGATTTTTCCCCTAAGACGTAGTGCTCATAGTTACTGTCCAAAGATTAACGGCGATGTAAGAATAAAGTTTTTTGTAATGATAAATTACTCAGATAAAAAAGTTATTGCCGGGGCCTCCCTGGTGGCGCAGTGGGTTAAGCAACGCGCTATGAAGCAAACCGCAGCCACTGCAGCACAAGTTCGATCCCTGCTGCCAGCCAGGGAGGGGACCCACATGGTGTGGCAGACCTCTCCTGCTGTGCCCACTGCTCCCTCAGCAGTGTACTTCCGTTGATCTGCCTGTTCTGCTCCCCGCTCTCTGTGGTGAATCCTCTCACCCCCCACACCTCTGGCCTATACCCCAGTTCTTGTGTGCATGAATAGATAAATCTTTAAAAAAAAAAAATAAAAAAGTTATTGCCATAGGGTAGGTAGATCTGGAAAGCCACCTTTGGATGGATTATTTGAGGGAATTTGGTCTATATGGTGTGTGCCTCTTTCATAGTGCAAATACTCCCACCTTGGCCAATTTCAAGTTAGTGTGATGACAATGAATGTGGAGTGAGGCAAACAGGTGCAAAGTGGGCCTTCCAGGGCCCCCGAGTGTGTGGTCCCGCTGCATTTGTGGACTTTTGATGAATAATAAGAGTGAGAAAGCAGTTTATATCGTGTCCTCAGACATTTTACATAATGCAGTCAATTTAAAGAATATTTTCCCAATTTAAAGAATATAAGGAAAAACAAACACTAGATTGAAAAATAATTTATCTACCATTTCATCAATTTTTGCTTTTCTAATTACTTTTTTTAAAGATTTATTTATTTATGCATACAAGCACTGGGGTACAGGCCAGAGGTGTGGGGGGGGGCGAGAGGATCCGCCAGAGACGAGGGGGGAACAGAACAGGCAGATTAACTGAAATACACTGCTGAGGGGAGCAGCAGGCGAGGCAGGAGAAATCTGCAGCACCATGTGGGTCACCCTCCCGGCCAGCGGCAGGGATCAAACTCATGCTGCAGTGACTGTGGTTTGCTCCATAGTGCGTTGCTCAACCCATTGCACCACCAGGGAGGGCCCCTTTAGTAATTACTTTTAAAACCAAAATTATTTAAAATTTTAGTCTTGTAAATAGAAGTATTATCTTTTTCTAGTTTACTAATAATAATTACAGTATTTCATTTGAAGTAAAAGTTAAATTAAGCACTAATAACTAGAGTAAATTCAGTCTGGATTACAGAACTAAACTGAGTTTCAAACTTCTCTGGATGTAAAACTTCTCATATAAGACTGTTACAACAGTTCATGCTGTGGGGGACTTGATAAATAGAAACAACTGAAATGCTACCTCTACAGTAGAAATAAAAGACAATGAAACAATCCCATTGTGAAAATCACTTTAAATAAACTAGATGTATAAAACACTATCCTATCAATTGGAATCCTATCAAGCTTATATTGGAGCAACTATATATATAATCACTCAAATATAGCAGAGAAACTAAATGAGAGAAAGTTAAAAAATTACTTCATAAGAGAACAAAAGTGTTGTTTCTGAACCAATAGAAGAGTCTTGTTAAGTTGCAAAACAAAAATATGAAACAATTTACCAGTAATATTCATATTATATAGTATACATTTAAAAAACTATTTAAGTTTACACTTGAGCTACTATATAATCAGTTAATAAAGCCAAAAAGAAAAAAAATATCTTAGAAGACAAAAACCCATGTATTTCTGAATTACTTTGATGAATTTAGTAACAAAAATATTGTATTATTCTATCTACAAGTAAAATCAAATGAAAGTAATTTTCAAGATATATATTTTTTAAATCTATAACTATAAAACATCTTTAAAATTTATAGTTCTATCAAGCTTTATTTGGGCCATTGTATAATCACTAAGTGGCAATAAAACTAAAAGGAAAATATATATAATTAACTTATTGGGGCGGGGGGAGTAACCTGCTGTGATCCTGGATCTTCAGAAGTAAGCTCATTGGATGGCTAGATCAGTTTGAAGATAATACACTTTGTTTCAGACTGTGTAGACAGAGATCAGTTTAGTCTTGGCTTAACGACACTTCTTACTGTTGGTGGAGGGTGTGCTGAGTGAGGAAGTGCCCAGAGGAGGAATGGAAGGATGCCCAGGGGAGGGATGGAAGGATACCTTGGGGGGGTCTTCAGCCTTATTCTCCAGATATGGCAGGAAGGGACCTACTTCTTAGGAATTGCTCTCTGTCCCCCTACAACATCTGATCCTTGACAAGAGGGTGAGAGAGAAACTGTCTGGATAAGAGTCTCCCAGTTGAGGTGGGAAATTGTAGGAAAAAAGGGTTCTGGGCACCTTCAGTGTGAGGATCTGACAAGAGGTATTTGGCATGATGGAGGGATCTTTCTTTCTGGGACCCTAATGCTGTGAGAGTGACATCTGGTCCCAATAGGACACTGGACCCTGGATCTCCATGACGTCACAGTTGGATGCCGTTTTTCTGAGATCAGGTCATCCAGAGAATTCTCTAGTGATCCACTTGGGTCTCTGCCAAATATCTCACTTGGCCTATTAGGAATATAAGAACCTTTCCCCAAATGTCTCAGTATATGCATTTTCTGTTTTTACATTGTCACATTTTCTCTCAGCCAACAGAGCTATCAATTCATTATTATACACCGATGTTTTATGGAGAACAAACTAGTTTCAATATAACCAGCAATTTGTTTGACATTCTCTGAAGGAATCTTTTGTTTTTGTTTTATAGGTGTTCAACTCTTCACAGCATGGTTGATCTTCATACTTGCTTTGAAAAGATTATCCTCTATTTTGACACAGAAATTATCTCTAACTTGGTTATTTGGTGAAAATTCATTTTTCCTTGATGCCATTCAGAAAGAATTTAAAGTTAGTGCCAGAGTTTCTGTCTCTCCCTTCTCATTTTTGTGCCATAGTTTTCTAACTACTAAGATATATATTCTCATTTGGAGACTTTTCATATGGCCTTTAAGTTCATCAAATAACTTACCTTCTTCAGTTAATTTAGTGTATGTTTGGCTTTAAATAGTATACTGAAGCCAGATATATCAAACCATTTCTTCAAAACTACTTTTGATTCATCTAAAAGGTCATTTTCAAATGCATCAGTTACATCCACCATCTACACTGTCTTTTCTTTTTTTTTTTTTTTAAAGATTTATTTATTTATGCATACAAGCACTGGGGCACAGACCAGAGGTGTGGGGGGGTGAGAGGATTCACCACAGAGAGCGGGGAGCAGAACAGGCAGATCAACAGAAGTACACTGCTGAGGGGAGCAGTGGGCACAGCAGGAGAGGTCTGCCGCACCATGTGGGTCCCCCCCCTGGCCGGCAGCAGGGATCGAACTAGTGCTGCAGTGGCTGCGATTTGCTTCGTAGTGCGTTGCTTGACCCACTGCGCCACCAGGGGAGGCCCTACACTGTCTTTTCTAAGATGACAGCCCATCTTTAGCACATTCTCATTTGCTCTGACGTTGTCCTTGAGAACTTGGTCCATGTGCACTTTATTGCAGTTTACATTTTCTAATCTTTCTTCTGTTGTATTCATTTGGTCACTCTTACTTTCTATTCTCCAGTTTCTTGTGAGTATAGTTTCATGCACCCCTGAAAATCAAATTTATTCAAAGTATCTCTTAGTGCTTCTGAGTTTGTTTTTCATTCTTGTCATGTGTTTTGAAGGCTGTTTTGGTTGCAGCTATTTGAGATTTTTTGTGTTTGTTTTTTTATTTTATGTGTTTTGATGCATCTTCTAAAGACTAAAGATGATTGACATTTCTTAAAATGTCAATCATCGACTTAGCGTGTTTCAAATGTTTAGATTTCTCTTCTTTCAGCCCTTTTCTCAAACTATTTTAAGCCCAAGAAAAGAAATTTCTAGCTCTTTACTAACGGCCTCCAGTTTTTATTTCTCATCATCTGTCCTTATGCAGCATCCATTAAAGCTTATCCAAATATATCTTCTTTTCCTAAATTAGGTTACTAAATTTGACATGAGGGATGTTGCTAGAATAATTGATGAAATGTCTCAGCTCTCGGGACTCAGGATTAGGTTGCACTGCCAGTGTTAATTTCCTGAGTTTAATGACTACATTTTCATTCAATAGGAGAATGTCCTAAACACACACCCCTAGGTTTTGGGGGGACATCATTTGGGAAATTTATTCTCAAATGGTACATGTCATTTTCAGATACCCTTTGAGAGAATTAAATTGGGGCAGTTTATTTATCTCTGTGCTTATTAGACAGTGTTTTTCTACAAGCCACCTGAAAGGGTGAATATTTTCCTTAGGTTTTGACTGTAGATGAAGAATTTGGCGATGAGCCTCTGTCATTCATGTGTCTAAAATCTTCTGAACATTCTCTCTCCATAATCATAGCCCCTCACATGGAAACCCTGCAAACCCTTATTTCTACCCAGGTCTTCACCTACTGCCAGCCACTGGTTTGGTTCTAAACCAAATACTCACCAGTCAGTGTTCTCTGTAATCTGAGGGAGCCAACAGATGCTCGCAACCTGAAAGTTCCAAACTGATGACCATAATTCTCTGTGTCACACCAGTCTTGGAACACTGTGGCTTTCCACTGGAATGACCAAAGAGAGGCATCATTCCTGACAAAGTGGGACTTCATTCCCCACTACCTCATGTGGCTCTGCAAGGGGCGGTCCTACTCTATAACCATAGCTACTGCTAGGGGACCTCTCTTCCACCGGTCTAGTCCCCAGGTCTCTGGTGTCACTGCTCTCTACTCTTGTTTCTTCAGGCTGATGGTGTGTAGTTTGGGGTTGTTGTTAATGCCTGAGCACTTCACCAGCCTTCGTTGTGTCCCTTAACCCTACCCACACCTCTGAAAAATTCCTTTTAAAATGCTTCAGTTAAACCCATTCCGTATGTCATTTCTTTCCAGCCAGCACTCTAAGTGATATATTTATCTCCTCCTAGAAAGGAGGCGATAATAGGCATTTGTTCCCAAGTAAACTTACCATTTGGAGACAGGTCAAGTTCACACAGTCTGAAAGAATGTACAAAACTGCCTTTTACTTGTAGCATTGAAGATGTAGGGGAGACTCCTCTGTTTTCTTCTATCATTTTCTACTCTCCAAATTCTCTCACTGGGACAAGTCCTCAACCCGTCCCACCTCCACCCCTTTATCAGAGAAGCCTGCTCCCTTGTAGCTACAGTTTTGTTTTGTTTTATGCTCCCTTTTCCCTGACTCATGGAACCCATTGTTTTTTGTGTCAACTACCAGTCTTTTGACCTAGTCAGATGCTTCTCAAGATGGACTGGGATTTCTGACATTGGAGGCTTAAGTAGAAAGGGGAAAAAGAAACTTTTTTAGTGGTCTGTCATAAGTTTACGGCATCTGTAAAATAAATAGATTGCTTAGGTAAGGTTAAACATACTGTAGATATTTTTTTGCAATTGATGGAAGGTGTGCTAATAGTCTGGAGGTATTCTATTAGGTATGGCGTGCTATGCAACTGATTCTGGGAGAGGAAGGGAGAAGGTGGAGAAGAGACCCATCCTACTACCTTGGAAACTACTTCTTTGAGGAAGCAGGATTTGAGCTTAGCTTTAAAGAAGAAATGAGATTAAATAATAGATAAAGAAGATGGTGATTTTGGAAAGTGAAGAAGTATGAGGGCAATGAAGATGGGAATGTGACAGCTGGGACAATGTGGGTGCATCACTTTCCTGATTGATATAAGCAAGTAGAGGGAAATAGACTTGGAAGGTTGAATAAAAACCAGTTGGGGGGACCTTAAATGCTCAATAGTCTTTAAAGGCTCTTATAAAGCTAAATTCTTCAGAATTCACTCAATGTAAAATTCACTCAATCACTCATATAAAATGAATCAAAGGGGGAGAGACAGGATGAAATATTAGGAAATTAATGCAGTTATCCAAATGTGACTCTGTGAGTGTCTGTACCAGGATACTGGTCCTTAAAAACATTAATTTCTTCTACACATTGGTTACTGAGTAAATGTGGTAGGAAAAAAAAGTAGAGGACAAAGATGACTTCAAAGCTTAGAAATTGAAAGATTGGGGGAATGATGGTCCATTGACAAAAGTAGACTTTTTTTGGTAAGACAATTAATTTTCAACTGTGCTGCTTTCCAACTACTCTGAATTTTACATGACCATTCTATACACATAGATAACAGAATCTATGAATCTTGAAGCTAAGCACATCAGTTTCAAAAAGTATTGGTGTTGTGCATACCTCTAATAGGAGCAAATAAGAGATTTTCCTTGCTTTTTTCTCCATGATACTCTCTGCCTAATAACATTGGAGATTTACTCCTATAACTCTTCCCACTGCCTAAAACAGTGCCTAATACACAATAGATACTTATCAACTACTTGATAAATAAATAATGTACTTCCCAACATGGAAGCAGATTAAAGGTCTTTCTGTAGAAAACCAAAATCAAATTCATTTGAAAATTTTGTAGAAAATCAGAGTAATAATCTAGCTGATAGCATCTACTCTCACGTGTGTGGTCTAATATGCCCTTTTCAAGTTACTGTGTTTCCACCAATAAATCTGCAGGGAAACTTATTTAAAGATAGCTGCAATAGTCAAAAGATAAACTCTATTACTTTTATGAGTAATAAATTAACTGCTTCTAGAAAGTTGTCTAAACTTTCACTTTATTGTCTAAACATTTACCTTTGCATTTTACATATCTGGGAAGGCAGTAAACATCACAGTTAATTAAGATCACAGGCTTTGGAATTAGGCAGTGACACCCCATTCAACTTATTTCCTTCTATTCTTATAGGAGGAAATTTTCATACCACAACATACTATGACATCATGGTAGAAAAGGAAAGAGAGATCATCAGCTGATGAACCAGAGACTCTGCCACTGAAACTGTATTTCCACAGTGTTCCACTCCTCTATTTCAGTTTGGCGTTTTGACAGAAAAAATAACCTCCATGAGCACAGATTTAAAGGAAAACCAGAGTACTATTTTTCATTCTACTGCTACCGCTGTTGCCATGAATAAGTATCTCACTTAAGTATATGAATTTCTTCAAATACATAACTGACAGAAATCTGATCTTCAGGAAAGCAGATAAGATGATAAAAATAGTATAATGTGCTATTTTTTTAATTCAGCAATTAAGGAAGCAGCAGGGTGTGGTGGAAAATGAACTGGACTAAAAGAAAATTTGGATTCTGCAATGTTGCTTAGGACTACGTATTCTTGTACACATTGCTTACCGTCTGTGGGTTAGAAGCTAAAGCTAGATGATCTCTAGGATACCATCTAACTCTTGAAAAAAGTCCAAGATTCTAATCATTATTCTGGAGGTTACTTTTGTATATGTCTAAAACTCTCCTGTAAATTCTTCCCCTTTTTTGCTCCAGGCTGGAGCCTTTAGAGGACTAATATCTAGCACCCCCTCTTTCCTGTCCTAATTCTCAATCAGTTAAGAAGTAACATATTACCTTTATTATTAATCCTAGAGTGGATAATGTAGCATCTAGCTACAGGCAATTGGACTTCTTAAAACTGAACCCCAAGTTTAGAAGTCATTGTTGCCCAACCAGGTCTATACATTGGACTACTTTAGACCTCCCCATGTAAAATAATGTGTAAGTAAAATTTGGGAAATGGAAGAACAAATGAAAGTGTGTGCCTTTCAGAGAGTTTTTTTAAAATGTTCTTTATTAAATTGAGGGAGTTCCCTTTTATTCCTGGCTTACTGACTGCTTTATTATGAAAGGGTGTTGAATTTTGTCAGAAACTGTTTTTGCATCTATAGAAATAATTGTATGGTTTCTGTCCTTTATTTGATTGATATGATATATCCCTTTAATTCCTTTCAGATATTTAACCAACCTTGCACCCCTGGGATAAATTCCTCTTGATTGTGTTGCATAATCCTTGTTAAATGTTGCTGGATTCAGCTGTTAGTATTTTGTTGAAAATTTCATATAAAAATTCATAAGAGACATTGTTTTCTTTTTTCTTTTCTTTTGCTATCTTTGGTTTTGGCATGGCAATACTGTTCTCATAGAATAAGTTAAGAAAAATCCCCTTCTCTTTATTTTACAGTAGTTTGTGAAGTATTGATATTGGGGGCCTCCCTGGTGGCGCAGCGTGTTGAGTTCTGCACTGTGAAACAGCTGAGGCACAGCAGCGCAAGTTCGATACCCTGCCAGGGAGGGGACCCATATGACTCAACAGACCTCTCCTGCCTGGCCCATTGCTCCCCAAAGCAGTGTATTTAGGTCAGTCTGTCTGTTCTGCTCGACACTGTCTCTGGTGAATCCTTTTACCTCCCTTGACTCTGGCCTGTACCCCAGCTCTTGTATACATATATAAGTAAGTCTTTTTTTTAAAAAAAGAATTGATATTAATTCTCTAGATATTTGATGGACTTCATGAGTGAAGCTAGCTTGGCCTGGACTGTCTTGTTTTAAAAGACTTCCAGTTGATCAAGTCAGGCTACCCAAGCTAATCTCCCTTTGATGAACATAAAGTCAGCTAAATAGGGGTTTTAATTACAGCTTCAAAATCTCTTCATAGGGTGGGAACCCAGGTGGGAACCCCCCACAATAAAGTCTGTCAATGTTTGGAAAAAAAAAATCTCTTCATAGTAGCACCTATGTTTAATTGAATAACTAGGAGAAGGTGTTTGTAGGCTATAAACTGTTGCTACCCTTCTCTCCTTCAGTCCTTACAGAAGATCTCTCGTTATCTAGCCCAACAGGAAGCATGTTATAAAGAAATTTTGGGGACTGAAGTTCAGCCTAGGCAAGTGTAAGGTAAATGGAAGTGATCAGTTTTTTTCCACCGTCCCACCATTAGCATCAATGATCCACACCTGTGGCCTTACGCGGGTGCCTGATGGTGGCACCTGGAGTGTGGTGTGGGCGTGTGTAAGTGGGCACACCTGAGCCAGAGACAGAGCCTGTAAGGGCGGCAGCAGAGGACAGATGCCAGAGAGCAGTAGAGACCACAAGAGAACACCAGAGAACCCAGGAAGAGTCCCAGGCCTCCCCTCCTGCCCTGCAACTGGTTGCCTCACTACAAATGATGTAGAAAGATCATTAAAAGCCTGTAAAAGCCACCGAGGGCTCTAGGACTCCTCCTTTACTCGTCTGCCAGGATCACAGAAAACCTGCGCTGTGCCTTGCTTGCCCTCCACCAAGGTGACACATCAAAAAGCTATCAGTTTCCAAACTTAAAGCTGCATTGGAATCAATAAGAACTTGTTAAAAATACTGTTTTAGGAAACAATCCAACCTCCTGAATTCAAATTGCTAGAAAGTTGTGTGTGATTTTAAGTACCATAGAAGGTACTGATGTAGCCAATTAATGGACTAATATTTGAAAATCAGTGCCCAATAACAAGTATAATAATATGAGCAATACATACTGTAGCAGCAGGAAAGGAGCACACTGGACAGGTTCGGGATGGTTCTGGGCAGATGGGTCAAGGAAAGGAGTTTTGGAGCCCTTGGTGGCTTTTCATGCTTTTATTAGTAGAGGTGGCCAGGTACATGGCAGGCATGGGTGCCTCCATCCCAGCCTCCCAGCCCCCAGTGCATCTCACCCTCTTGGCTGCTTTCTACTGCTGCTGCTCGTCAGTACTGTTGGTCCTGGCGGCCTCATGACGCCACCTATTTATGCCCGTGTCCAACTCAGGTGCGCCCACTTGCTCATGCCCACCCTGGAATGCTGGCAGCACCGCAGGTGTCCATCATCACAGTGGTGGGAGGGTGGAAAGACCTGATTTCTCTAACCCTACAACCACACACACACACACACACACGCACACACACACCCCTACCTGCTGTGTACCTGGTCACCTCTGATATAGTGATGCAATAAAAGCCTGAAAAATCCACCGAGGGCTCCAGGACTCCTCTTTGACCTGTCTGCCAGGATCATAGATAACCTGCTCCATGCCTTGCTAGCACTACAGTACAGTATACCAGGCAGAGCATTTTATTTCACTTAATCTTCACAACAACCATAGGGTATAAGTTCTGTTCCTATATCCCCATGTTATATATGAGGGAGCTGATATTTAGATAGGTCAATTGATGTGCTCAGTGTCTCATGGTGGAACTTGAGTTTGCAAAACAGATCAACAGCTTTTAGTCTCTTGTTCTTATCTTTAATTATACATAGAGGACCAAAGAACATATTAAATTACACCATGGAAATTCAACCAGAAGAATTCAGAATATGAGAAGCTCTATAAGTCAAATGACTTGATTTTCCCCAAAAGTTAAACTTCAAAGAATATAACAGCGATAAAAGACTTATAGAGCAGCACTGTCCAATAATAATTTGTACAGTGGTGGACATGTTTTATATCTGCACTTTTCATGTAGTTTTGTGGCACTTGAAATATGTTTATTACAACTGAGGCTTTATGTTTAATAATTGCATGTAGCTAGTACTTACCATATGCAGTGTAGTTGTAGATTCCACTGAAAAGATACAACAACCAAATATGGATAGACTTTAATCAGATCTTGAATAAAACAGAATATTTTTGTTTTACATTTGAAAATGACAGGTTTATTAGGAAAAAGAGAGGCATCTGTATATACACAGGCTAGTAGGAGAGCTGCTGAAACAAAATAATGGTAAAAAAATTTTTATGACAGGGAAATGGACACTGTCTAAATAGTTGTTAAAATTTTTATATGTGATAATGGTATTATAGTTATGCTTTTAAAGAGGAGATTATACCTTTGTGCATGCTAAAATATTTAAGGATGGAAACAAAGTGATATCTGGAGCCTGTTTTATAATATACCTTTTAGTGGAAGACAATATTGAGTAAAGTGTAGATGAACATCACTGACCATGGGGTAGGTGAGTTGAAGCTGGGCGATAGCTGCTCTCTTCTCTTACCCACAGAATACATTTGACGTTTTCAATAAAAGTTTTTCAGGGGCCTCCCTGGTGGCGCAAGGGGTTAAGCACCGCACTAGGAAGCATCCACAGTCACTGTGGCGCCAGTTCGATCCCCGGCTCAGGGAGGGGACCTACATGGCCCAGCAGACCTATCCTGCCTTGCTCACTGCTCCCCTCAGCAGTGTATTTCAGTCAATCTGCCTGTTCTGCTCCCTACTCTGTTTCTGGTGAATCTTCTCACCCCCATAGCTCTGGCCTGTACCCCAGTTCTTGTATGCATAAAAAAAATGTCAAAGGCATTTGTTTGGTATGGTCCTCATGCCCTATTTGATTTAATCATCACTACTAACACAGATCTGGAATGACTCTGGTTTCAGATGAAGAATCTGAGGCTCAGAGAGATTAAATAAAGTGCCATGGACTCAAATCTAAGCAATATGACTCCAAATCTAAATATATGTTATACTATTACCCCATTTTCTGTATGACAAGCTATGTATATCATCATGCATTGCTTAATGGAGAAAGAAGATCAGAGAAACAGATTAAACACCATTGTTCTAGTTCAGAATGATGAATTTTTAACATGTGCTTCTCTAATTAGGAAGAGATTAATACCAACCAGCTGCTGTGAGTATACTAGTGAGCAGAGATCCATCTATTAAACATATTGATTTACACATTCCAGATGTGAAAGAGAGGATCTATTAACTTTTTCCTACATACCATTAAAGGCGATAATAAAAACATTTTTACAACATTAAATTCACTGACTGCCGTTTGTCTTCTCAGACTAAAACATTATATTATGTTCCTTTTCCTTTAAAATATAATAAAGATGTACTGATAATATTTCTCAGGTTACTATCTGAATCAGGGATAGTAATTAACTCTACTCAGATCTTTTTATTAGAACTAATGTCAAAGTGAATGATTTTGGCTCTGATCTATTATGGCTTCCTTAAAGGCCTTTGTCTATTGACCTGTGACATTCACATTTCATACATAAAATATTTCATAGTAGCGGTAGAGTTCAGCCAATACTTTTAGCCAATATTTTTACTCCTTGATAAATTATAACACAGTGGATTTTCTTTCTTATTTGATAAATTAACCACTAGTATCTAGTAGAACTACTATCAGTAGATATTAAGCTAAATATTACTGCTTGCATCTTTTTTTTAAACATTTGTTTATTTATACATACAAGAACTGGGGTACAGGCCAGAATCCAGGGCAGTGAGCGGATTCACCAGAGACAGAGCAGGGAGCAGAACAGGCAGACTGACTGAAACACACTGCTGAGGGGAGCAGCAAGTGAGGCCGGAGAGGGCTGCTGTGCCATATAAGTCCCCTCCCTGGCCGGAGGCAGGGATCGAATTCATGTGCAGTAGTTGCCCTTTGCTTCATAGTGCGTTGCTTAACCCACTGCGACACCAGGGAGGCCCACTGCTTGCATCTAAATCTTTGATCTAGGTCTGACTATTTATAGGGGGCATCCTATAATAGAAGTAGCTCAGCCATTGAATGAATAATTACATGTGACTTCATAAGTCTGAAAAGATTTGCAAATGTTTGACTAGTTTTGTCAGAAGTGACAAAAGACAATGGGCTAATAATGATATGACCAAAACAATCTATTTGGAATCTTGAGTCTATTCAACTAAGTGCCCTACAGATTTTTCCTCCTAGCCTGGAATAGAATGACTTTGAAGAAACTTAGCTTTCCTGCTCAGAACAAATGCTTGCTTTCTAAGCAGCTATGTTAAATCCCTCATCTCTGTCATCTAAGCAGGAGTCAGTTCCCTCTTCAGGTCTGGGTTTACTGCTTTTTACCTAAGAGTTAAAAGGAATGTGGGAGTCAGATAGAAGGTAAATAGCAGGCACAGTTTATGAAGCGGGTGAGTCCCAATGATTAAATAACCCACAGGTAACATAAATAAAAGATATTGCAACACACATTGTAACCTAGAGTGCCTTGGAGTTGGCTGAGAAAAGAAAAGGATTATTAATACTTTACCACAAGGATCCGAGAAGGCTTTATAAACTAGGGATTTCTTCCCATGTGTCTTTAGTGAAAACTTACTTGTTTCTTTAATGATTTTATTTGAAGAAAACAAAAATGTAGGTGGGGCCAAAAGAGTTTAAGACTTTGCCACCTTCTTGAAATGGTGAAATAATTAAAAATCCAAATGATTTTCCTTATGAAGAATTTAAACTTTTCTGAATTAGTTGGGCTCTCTTCAAAGGAAATTTCATACCTAATTTGGAGAAAGGCAGATAGTAAGGTAAAAGTTCTTCATTTAACATTTAAATGAAAGAAAGCAATCCTCATGCTCCCAGAGATAGTGTCATAAAGTCTTGTTAGATCTTATACTTTTATTAAATAAAATGGTTTACAAAAAAAGATTGAATGTGTAAAATAAGAAAATCCCTCTGATTGTTTCAGAAGTAAAAATATCATCAGTTTATGTCAAAAGTCATTCCTGATTTATCACTTGCTACATTCCTTGTTCACTCTGTAATTTATTGCTTATTTATACAGGACAACTCAGCAGATGTCACATCTGGTTATCCTACAGGTTTGGAGTTTTAGTTTATTTTTAGTTGGGATGGCATGACAAAATTTAACTCCCTGGATAAGCTTGGACTGCAAAAACTTTTAGCCTGAACTTTGTGAACATCTAGGATTTTCCTGAAACTTTAAGATTGACCTGATAGGGAAGAAAAAATGAACACTATTCAAAAGAAGAAGGACAAGGAAGATAGGGAAAAGGAAGCATCACTGCTGGAACCCACCAGATTAACTACTCCCTTGGACCTGATACAGTTATTAATGCTGCATGAGATGACCCAGTTCCGTTCAGCAAGCAGAAACCTTTAAATAAAACATGTCTGTTCTATGCAGTAGTTAGCACAGTTTTCCAGTCAATTTTCTGAATTTAATTTAACTTTACAGTTAGCCCCTCTTCGTGTTCGTGAGAACACTGTCCAATCGGAACAGAATCCTGCTGTAGGATTACCACATTTCTAGAGTACTGGCACTCTTCTCTTTTGATTTCATCATTGTGAGATAAATGAACAGCAAAACTATATTTGCAAGTAAATTTGCAATAATCATTTACTCCCAAACTTAAATGATCAAGAGAAGCACTGAACATGCACACACACACATACACACACACTCACACACCAGGCTAAGAGCTATACCATAATAGTTTGACAAATTATACTATCAAAATCACACAATCCAAAAACAAAAACTCCAGAGATAGAAAGCAAATGGGAAAACAGAACCCTCACTGACCGATGGTAAAAGATAAATTGTATGCTATAATTATTTTGAAGAACAAATTCATAATATCCAGTAAAATAGTGTGTGGAACTCATCACCCAGCAGTTTCCTTTGTACATTAATACACTAAAAACAGTCTCAGGTGTGTGCAGAGGGAGTTATGTTTAATACCGCATAGTTTTAACTAGTGGAAAAAGGGAGAACAATCTAAATGTTTGTTAACTTTAAAACAGAAAAATCAATTCACAAAAGGGGATACAATCTGTAGTTTAAATGAATGAATTCAATCTACATTTACCAACATGGGTAAATTTTGAAGTCATAGTGAATAACCAAGATGAATTACAGAATGATATATACAGTATGTTACATTTATATAAACTTAAAATTTGACCAAGCTACATTACATATACATATTTTAAAGAAACAGATCTGTGAAAAAAATATAAAATTATAGAAGTATACTCGTTAAGGTGCTTGCAAAAATCAGATGTGATTCTCTTTTTTGTGTTAGGCCTCATTTGTGTTCTTTTAAAAATAAGTAATGAGGTAGAAGTTTCAGAATCTCAAATGACTAGAGATCAATCACTCAAAGATTTTTTTAAACCGCCATTTCTTTGTTCAAAAGTGTACAAATATGACCATGTTGGTTTCATCACTCTAACTTAGTTTCTTAGTTTTCCATATGTCTAAATAGTTCTGAACACCCACACCAACCACGACAGTCATCTTTTATACAGGTAGACACAAGGGCTTTGAGCTCAACTAACATGTGCTTCAAAGTAGGCAGAAAAAGATATCATGACTTCTTGAAAAATAATTTCTCTGCCTCCCTGGTGACACAAGAAGTTGGGGTCTCAGTACTGTCAAGCTATTGGCAGCCACTACAGCACAAGTTCAATCCCAGGCCAGGGAGTTGGTGCAGCAGACCTCTCCTGCCTCACCTACTGCTCCCCTCAGCAGTGTATTTCAGTAGATCGGCCTGTTCTGTTCCCCACTCTATCTCTGGTGAATTCTCCACATCTCTGGCCTGCACTCCAGTTCTCTTAGACATAAATAAATAAAATAAATCTTTAAAAAAATTTCTCTTGGTCAAAATAAATCATAGTATAATATATATGTGATCATAATTCAATGACCTCATATCAGGAAGGTTTCTTCTCTGTTCTTTATTAGCAACATTAAGCAGGAGTCTGGCACATTTTGTGACCATCTCACAGAAACTTTGCAAGACTGAACTATTTGCAAGAAAATGAAATTAATCTCTTAGAGGTGTTCATACAGCTTCTGGTGAGATTTCACTTGAGAACAACTGTAACAGTGTTTTGATTTCCCTGAAAGGCATTGAAAAATATTTAAACTTTCTATGATTATAAGGGGTTTTTCAAATAGATAGTCTCCAAAAACAGATGAACATGACCTCTAAGGTGGTGGCTTACTCTGGGGAGAGGTAGAGATAAAGTGGTGGAATTTTACATACAATTCTCTTTTCATGGAAAGGTATATAGTATCCATATATCTATGTGGAAAAAAACTGAAAGGAATGTGAAAATGATTATCTCTAGGAGGATAGAAATAATGATAGAAAACAGAAACTCAAGCTGCCCTAAGAAATAAGTGGATTTGAGCCTCCCTGGTGGTGCAGCAGGTTGAGCACTGCACTATGAAGCATCTGCTGCACAGCAGTGCGAGTTTGATCCCCAGGCAGGGAGAGGTACCACGTGGCACAGCAGACCTCTCCTGCCTTGCCCACTGCTCCCCTCAGCAGTGTATTTTGGTCCATCTGCCTGTTCTGCTCCCCACTCTGTCTCTGGTGAATCCTCTCACCTCCTGCACCTCTGGCCTGTACCCCAGCTCTTGTATGCATAAATAAATAAAAATAAATCAGAAAAGAAATAAGTGAATTTATTGGCTCAATTTAAGGGAAATTTAATGCACAGTTTCAGGTGCATTTTGAGTGAGGACACCACAGTGCCACAGATATTTTTCTGAGTTTCTACTTCATCTTTTGATTTGAAAGGTGCCATCTGGGGGCCTATATCTGACAGCCCTAATAGACTGGATGGCTACCAAAAGCAAGAATGAGTGTTCTTCCAGTAAGGCAGACTCTACTCACTAACTGTCAAGTATTCATCAGTTCTCATTGGATTATATGCCCATCCTTGAATTGATCGTCATCAATAGTGGTGAAGCACTTGGGGTCAGGTTCCCCCAAACCAAGTAATGTAGAATGGAATCTGGGTGTTTTACCAGCAGAGGTAAATTGCTGGCCAGAAAAAGCAAGTATCTGCTACTACAGATAATATTTTACCAACTACATGGGTGTCTGTCTATCTATCTGTCTGTCTATCTATCTATCTATCTATCTATCTATCTATCTATCTATCTATCTATCTATCTATCTATCTATCTATCTACAGCCCCTGCATCCTAAACTCAGCTTCATATAAAGGGACTGTGTCTGTATCTTTCATTATCCTATCTCTCTCTCTCTTTCTCTCTCTCTCTTTTTATGCTGTCTTGTCCTTTGGTCCTGGCACATGGTAGGATGTCAGAAGACTATATGTGGAATAAAAACAACAACAACAAAAAACAACAACACATTTGTAACCTCATTCCTAATCTTTGACCACCAAGTAGAAAACAATAGGTACAGTCTTCAAGTCTGTCTTCTATACTATTTCCACTCAAGGTCATCAGAAGAGAGACTGGTGCATAAGTGATACACATTTTTTAAGGAGAAACACTGCTTATATTGCATTTGTTGATAGAAATTATTTGATACTTTAGGCTGATTTGTTACTCTTGAACTATTGCAAAAATGGTTGGACTCAGCAAATCCAGTTACTCTGTTGTTCAGTAGTAGTTTAGGATCAAGCTTATTTATTTTAAGACTTCTTCCTCCCTTTCCGTGATCCCTCCCTTGACCTTCCTTTGGGTATTCGACTTACCGGGCCACTGAGAACTACTTCTGTCTGTGCAACTTATCTCATAATTAGGGTTGCCCAAAAAAATACAGTATATTCAGTAATGTGTGAATTTCAGATCAACAACAAATTATTTTCATAGTATATCTCTGATATTGTAGGGGACCAAATATTAATCAGGGATATATTTATAATTTAAAAATTCATTACTTATCAGAAATTCTTATTTAACTCAACGCCATGTATTTTATTTGCTATAGTTTTACATTTTTATTTGCTAAGTCTGGCAACCCTACATCTAATGCCAGGTGCTTATGACTACTTTCAGTTTGGCAAATGGTGGACCCTTAGGTTTTCTGGATTATAAAATACCCACATTAGATTTTTACTTTTAACCCATATCCTTACATTCAAAGAGCAATTATAAAGTAATCCCCTGTGTAACCACCACCTAGGTTAAAACAGCAGAACAATGCCAGGACCTTGGAAACCATTTGTGTTTCTCTCCTACAAGGAGAAGCAACTATCTTGACTTTTATCATCATTCTCAGCCATTTTCTTTAGAAAAACTACCTATGAATGCATCCATAAACAATGTAGTTTGTTTTTAATAATTTTGAACTTTGTGTGAAAGTTTACATAAAAGTGATCTTTATGATCTGTTTCTTTCACCTAAAGGTGTGATGTATACACGTCAATGCAGCAATGTTGTACTGTTAATGCTTCAGTTTTATTTGTAAAATTAACAATAATTGCAATAAGCTAAAATAACTATCACAAAATAGTTTCTGTTAAAGGTAATTGTTAATAATTAGTACTCTAGATTTTTTATTATTGTGTTCAATTACAGGGCAAAGTCTAAGGTGGCTTATATAAAAAGATTCTAACTTATACTAACTTAGATTTTTATTGCAATATAATATACATATATTAAAATGCATAAATCATAAATATATAGCTTGATGAATTTTCACATATGTATATACCTATGTAATCATCTCCTAGAATAGGATATAGGATATCTCTTGATTGCTTTTACTTTGACTGTCTTATGCTGTTTATTTCCTATTACTATCTACATGCTAAAAAATTTAACTGTCTGCCTAAACTTTTGAATACATACCTAATATAGGTCCCTGTGATATTGGTTTTCTGGGTTTTCAGGTGCCACCACATGGTGAATCTGCTGTACTGCTTCTTGTACTGCTTCATTTCCCAAAATGAAAAGGAGATAATACTCATTCCCATGCTGTAACAAAGTAGATCAGCTAATGCTTCTATTAAAAAGGAAAAAAAAATTATCTTTCCAACAGGAGGTTATACTATACATATTATATATTATATATATTTTGTATCTATTATATGTATGTAACTATATATAGTCACATAACTTTCTGCTTGTATATTTTTTTAAAATATTTATTTATGCACACAAGAGCTGGGGTACAGGCCAGAGACGCGGGGGGTGAGAGGAGCCACCAGAGACAGAGTGGGGAGCAGAACAGGCAGATCCACCAAAACACACTGAAGGGAGCAGCAGGAGAGGCAAAAGAAGTCTGCTGTGCCATGTGGGTCCACTCCCTGGCCAGGGATCGAGCTAGTGCTGCAGTGGCTGCGGATGCTTCATAGTGCGGTGCTTAACCCACTGTGCCACCAGGGAGGCCCCTCTGCTTGTATATTTAACATCGAAAGAAAAAAGGACTTCAGGATGGAATTGACACAAGAATATTGCATTTTTAAATGTTGCATTTTATTTCAACTGAATGCTGGTCTTTAAAAAATTCTTGGTATACAAACCCAGTCGGCCATATTCCTGAAATATGATCAATCCAATGGTCATAAAGACACAAAATATTCTAAATACAAACATTACTAAATGCAGAAGACATCAATGTTGATTCTTCTTGGATGACTCATGAAAAAGCTATTATTTGGGTTCAGTCCTAAGTAAAGAACAGGAGTGTATAAAGTAATAAGGGTTAAGAATGACACATTATTTTTTAAAAAAACAAATGCCTCTTCAGGAAAACACCTTTTTTTAAAAAAAGATTTACTTATGCATACAAAAACTGGGGTACAAGCAAGAGGTATGGGGGGGTGAGAGGATTCACCAGAGACACAGTGGGGAACAGAACAGGCAGATGGACTGGAACACACTGCTGAGGGGAGCAAGGGTGAGGGAGGAGAGGTCTGCTGCATCATGTGGGTCCCCTCCCTGGCCAGGATGGAACTCATGCTGCAGTGGCTGCGGATGCTTCATAGTGCTGTGCTTAATCCCTTGCACCAGGGAGGCCCAAGAATGACACATTAAATGAAGGAAGAAAGTGACAAGGGTATGGGAAAATGAAAAACTTAGCTTGTTCATAAACAGAGAGAAATTTAACATGGTTAGAATATGGGTGATGTAAGGATGACCAGTAGAAAATCAACTTTATAAGGAAGTTTGAGTCCAAATAACAATGGACTTTTATAGGCTTTGGAGCTTGGGTTTCACCCTGAAGGGCAGCAAGCAGTCTTTGATTTAAGGAGTTCATCAAAAGCAACCGAGAAAATGGAACTTTTGTTTTTAGACTAAACTATTATTCTCTGTCTATTTAGAGTTGGACAGTACTATAGCCTTTATATAGAACTGACAAACATCTGTTAATGATATTTCCCTTTTTTTCTTTTTGAAGAAAATGGGGCAGTTAAGTCCTGGAAAGATCCAGGGGTGTCTCATTATACTAATTTAGACACAGCTTCATCATTGTGTGAGTCTGTTGTTATATATCATGGTTGCTATATAAAACCTATATTAGTTTTCCTTGCATTTTAAGTAGGTAGATATTGTAAATATTATCAGTCACTAGATGTGAATGCATTGAGGCTATAATGCATAGAAAGTACAAGAATAAAATTGCATGTAAGTTGATGTCATTTTTGGAGTGTTTGGGTTTGGAGAGTAGGGTTCTTGGGTTCACTCTGGGAAAGATTTCACCAGAGCTCTCTGTTCAGAAGCACACGGCGAGTTCCCAGGTGAGTTTCTCCACGAGGCAGATGTTAATTATTTTAAACAGCAGATTTATTAGGAAAATAGAGAAAAGAGCAAAGGACACTTGCATAGACACAAGCGGGCAGGAAGAGGTGTCCCGAGAGGGACAGGGTTGCTGAGAAGCCTGCATAGTTGCAGGTGGATGGCCTTAAGGAGAGCTGCCTTCACTGAGGGTGATCAGGGAAGAGAAGCCCCAGCGTGGTGCCAGTCAGAGGCAGGCAGGAGGCTGCTGCCCTTCAGAGGAGAGAGTTAGTGAGAAGAAGCACCTGCATAGTCACAGGTGGGCAGGTGGCTGCCCTGTTACGGGGATAACATTAGGTTTGTATCATCTTTTGGTAGGGAGGGGCTCATCTCTGTGGGTGGATGGTTTATTCCCCATTCTTCATATCTTTACCTTCAGGTCTGTTCAGGTCTGTGCTCTTGACACTCCCTACAGCAGCAGTCTGATCCCTCTCTGGGTGTTGCACTTCTTGATCTGGGCATTGACCCCTAAGGGTCTTAGTTTCTATTCTTTTGCTTTCATCATAAGTAATTTCTATAAGCCTTTGAACTTATTACATTAATTTTTGTTATTCTCATTAAGTTTGTTAGCTATAGTTTACATTTTTATTTCTCAATATTTCATTTAGAAATGCATGGTTCATATTTGTAGATTCACAAATATTATTACTGTTGTCATTGTTGACTATTTTAAGGTACCACTTACTGAGAATCTATTATTTGCCAGGTTACTTTTAAGTAATACCTTTTTAAAAGTCTGTGAGGGATGGAGCTATAAGGGATTATGTTCAGCAAAATAAGTCAGAAGGCAAAAGAAAAATACCAGATGGTTTCACTCCTAGGAGAAATATAAGGGAACCAAATAAGGGGCCAGGAATAATAACAATGAGAAAAAAACAAAAACACAACAAAAAGACAAAGACAAATCAGAAACACTTTGTGTGTAGAGTGGGGAGGGAATGTGATGGAGGGCAGAAAGAGCACAAGGGACTGTGGTGATGGTGCACTGGTGAACTGGTGGTGGGAAATGGGGACCACAATTGATGTCAAATATATATAAACAAAGGGAAAATGTTATCGGATTAAATAAATAAATAAATAAATAAATAAATAAATAAATAAATAAATAAATAAATAAATAAAAGTCTATGAGAAAATACTGTTATCAAACTGAAGCTTGGAAGAATTTTGCCTATGGCCATATTTGAACTTTAACCTATGGAATTAAAAAGTGTCAAGTTTGGGGTTTAAACTCAAGTCTACGGGACCAAAGCCCACACTCTTTTCACACTACCCTCATCTCAGTAACCTTCTAGTCCAAAACTTGGTTTACATGGAATCTGGAGCCATTAGGCATGAAGTGTATTAGGATATGAAAAAGAGCAACATTACAACATAGGGAAATATATTTTAAGAGAAGAATCTGGCACCGGTAATTCCTTTACCCTTTAATTCCAGTGGATTTAGAATACTTTCACCCTACTTCCAGCTTTAAGGAAAATTGATTTATAGAAAATTAATTGATTAATTTGCCATTCAACCCCCACTACAAGCTTGGTCCAGAGAATGCAAGGATACTCACAGGATTTGGTCCCCATCTTAACTTTCTCCATTGTGGTCAGCTACACTGACAGCCATTTTTCAAGTGTTTACTACCTGCAGCTGCTGTGTTAAGCCCTTTAGACATTTCATTTAACTATCACAATGACTTTATGAAGTATTTGTTGATATTATCCACTTCAGTGAAGTTTGATAACAGAAATTGAGCAGCTCCAAGAGTAGAACCCAGGTTAGTCAGATTCTAAAACTACTCTGCACCCCTAATATTATAATTTTTCTTGATTTCAAGGGATTATTCTTCTTCCTTTTTGGGAATCCAATTTTAAGATTTCAAGATTCCATTTCAAGATGTCTATAGATAAAGCCCATCAGATGAAGACCACCAAGAATACACTCGTAGTAAGTAAGAGTTGCTTTATTCAATTGCTGCAGCAAGGGAGAGCACAAGACCTCTCCCAGGAACCCCTGGGGTGCCTGGAGACTTGAGACGGGGCCAGCTGGGTTTGGCTGTGCTGACTGATTCTAAGGGACCCAAGGAGGGGTTCAGGGGTTTGGACTGGTGCTGTCAGGAAACAGCAGCATTTTAGCAATTAAGGGTTTTCTGTCATCTTTGTTGTAGAGACAACAACACAGCAGAGCAAGACGGGTCACTGGTTAAAAAAGAAAGAGTAATCACTCAAAAGGAGAAGCATTGTGTAGCCTGAGAAGAAACATTGTTTATGTAGCCTTGGACTCCTCCAGTTGGGAGCATTTTTTTAGGCTCTATAAGAATATTTTTAATCTGATTACCTGTTTCCCTGGCAACCACTGTTAAAAACCTCTCATCTGAAGATTTGAGTTGGAAATTGATGCTGTTTCCCTGTGTCAATGTGGCCCATAGGAATCAGATCTTTCCAGTAGGAGACTTTCCCTTCTCACTGATATTTCAAGCAGTAGTTCCCTCCAAACTATGACATTTTCCAATAGACATATAATGCAAAACCACACACATCATTTACATATTAAAAAGAAAATGGTGAAGTTCATTTAAGAAATATATATTTTAGAAAAATATAGTTTAGAAATACATTTTAACTCAATATATTTACAATTTACCCAAACATAGAATCAGTATGAAGATATTTTAAACCAGCTATTTTACTTTCTTTTTTATACCAGTTTTCCAAAACTTAAACCTAAGATCTTCATCGAAATACTTGGTCTGCATTTAGATGCTATACAATTTACAGTTGAAATATATATTCACATACCGAGGTTGTTCCAAAAATACTAAAGAATTTTCTAATAACCAATTCAAGCACCAGTTTGTAAACTCAAAGTTAAACAACCTAAGATTAAGTAAAATTAAAAATTCAGTTTCTCTCAGAGGAGATGGGTGTGGTGTACATATCTGAGGAGGTATGAACCTGTTCTTCTGAATCATAGTATAAATCAATGTTACCTCATATTTTTAAAAATTAGCTTCTCAGTAACACAGGTTATCAGAGGAACAATGAGGGGCAGACTGAGCCAGCGAATGTCCCAAACAGATTCTGTCCCCACCTCCACACCTACAAGATCTCTGGTGACAATGGTTACAACTCCCAGCATGCCATGAGCTTCCTGAATGGGAAGACTGCTGGGAACTAGGGACAGAGCTTAGTGGTCAGCAGACCTTGCTCCCTTGTTTTGTTTTTTTTTTTTAAAGATTTATTTATTTATACATATAAGAACTGGAGCACAGGCCAGAGGTGTGGGGGTGGTGATAGGATTCACCAGAGACAAAGTGGGGAGCAGAATGGGTGGATAGACTGAAATACACTGCTGAGGGGAGCAGTGGGCAAGGCAGGAGAGGTCTGCTGTGCCATGTGGGTCACTTCTCTGTCCAGGGATCAAATTCGTGTCACAGTGGCTGCAGCTTGCTTCACAGTATCTTGCTCAACCCACTGCGCCACCAAGGAAGCCCTGCTCCCTTGTTTTTGTGTGGCCCCAAGCACCCTTATACAGTCAGACAGAGGACACATGGGCATGTGCTGACTCTCTCTCTCTCTCTCTCTCTTGCTCTCACTCTCCTCTTCTAATTCCCCTTGTAAATAAGTTCTTTCTAAAAATTTCTTTCTGCATGTATGCTTTTGGGTCTTGTTCTAAGTTCTTAAGCATGTGAGTGGGGCACCCCCTTTTTATTTCTGGGGTTTTCCACTAATATAGTTACATTTCTAGAGCTCAGCAGACACATGTGGCTGGCAGCAGCCATGTTGGACAAGTTGGGTGTATGATTTTAGAAAATAAATTTTCTCATCACCATGTCCTGGAGAATAACAAAAGCAGTTGTTTATAGGTTCACACTATCCTTAGTTACTTTCCCTACCCCACGTTTTTGTAACCACAATGCCTCTGCCACATTAAACTATCAATTTTCTTCAGTTTCAGTTTTTTCTCCTCAAAATTAAAAGTCAGGGCTGCTCAAGAGTCCTGTTCTTTGTTGTTTGCTGGGATTCTATCATCATTGTGAAATAGGGAGGTTATCTTTCACTTCTTCCAAGTACATCCCTATTGGCATAAAAGTTTTTCAAAGCACTCTGCTGAGGGCCTCCCTGGTGGCGCAGTGGGTTAAGCAACACACTGTGAAGCAAACTGCAGCACAAGTTCAATCCCTGCCTCCAGCCATGGAGAGGACCCACATGGCACAGCAGACCTCTCCTGCCTCACCCGCTGCTCCTCTCAGCAGTGTGTTTCAGTCAGTCTGCTGTTCTGCTCCCTACTCTGTCTCTAGTGAATCCTCTCACCTCCCTGGACTCTGACCTGTACCCCAGCTCTTGAATGTATAAATAAATAAATCTTTAAAAAAAAAAAGCACTCTGCTGAAATTAGATGCCACATACCATAGGTTCCTGTGACAAAAATAATTAGAAGTGCCCCAAGTCAACATGACAGAGTTTTAGAAGGTCACTGTTGACCTCAACAAAAAGCAACAGATTATTTCACCCCCAAAAAAAGGCTTATTAGGAAACAAGGGGGGTGGGGAAGGCAAGTTGGAAAGAGCAGTTCTATAGGGAGACACGAACTCCTTTCTTCAGAATAAAATCCCAAAATCTTTTATATAGAAGTTAGAGGGGCTGTTGGAACCAAGAAGTTAATTGGAGGAAATGGAGAATCTGGTGTGTGGTGGTTTTTCCATCCTTGCTTTATGGCACTCTCTCATTGAATGAGCCAAGTAGTGGAATCACTGAGAAAGTTTCCCTTTAAGATGGGCCAGCGGTGCTGCTTTCAAGTGAGGACTTGGAGTTGAAAAATCAGCTACTGTAGCAGTCCTGCTGACTCTGCAATGCTTTCTTTAGACCACATATTGGATTGTGTATGTATTAGAGTAGCTGTGGAGAAGTTACATTTTACATACACTGGGGTGGGGGTAAGCTTCAAATGCAAGCCTAAGGATTTTTATATTCATGAAAAGGAACATTCTGACTTTATCATTTTTTCAAGTCATTTCATTCCCCCATTTAAACTGCAAGAAAATGTTATCAAAAAGTCAGTACAACACATTTGGCATACTCATTGAAATATTGACTTATGGCACTCCAATGACTGCTATATAATTGACAATAGGCTTAAATGCTCATTTTAAAATTTTATATATATATATTATAATTTTATAATTATAAAGCAATTTAGGTTCATTGTAGGACAATTAGGAAAATATGTAACTATATAAAGAAGAAAATGAAAACTATTCATTAGTAAACTGTAATATTTAAGAATTATGGAAATTCTGAATTTCCTTGAAGTATTTTTTTGATTGCCCACTTTCTATGTGTGAACTGGGGCAGGTTACTTCAGGGCAAATTACTTAACCCCTTTCTATCTCAGTTTCCTAAACTTAACTATTAATACTTGGTAGATTTCTTGTAAGGCTTGAATGAGTAAGGCACCTTCAGAACAGAATTTCTTAATTATTAGTAATTACATAATAAGAATTTATTATTAGTAATTGTTATTAGATTAAAATATTTTTATTTTCCAAGACCATATTAAAACCATCCTAAAGATTTTCTACTTTAAAAAGAACTCCATTACTTTAACCACACTGTCTCATATCTTATGGTTTTGTTGTTGTTGTTTTTTTAATGGGAATATATATATTTTTTTTTAAAGATTTATTTATTTATGCATACAAGCACTGGGGTACAGGCCAGAGGTGTGAGGGGGGTGTGAAGGATTCACCAGAGAGTGGGGAGCAGAACAGGAAGATCAACGGAAGTACACTGCTGAGGGGAGCAGCGGGCACAGCAGGAGAGGTCTGCCTGCACCATGTGTGTCCCTGCCTGGCCAGCAGCAGGGATTGAACTCGTGCTGCAGTGGCTGCGGTTTGCTTCATAGTGCGCTGCTTAACCCACTGCGCCACCAGGGAGGCCCGGGAATATATTTTTTTAAAGCCTTAATGATAAAACCTTTTCTCCAGATAGCAGAATTCTCTTCTTGGAAGAAAATTGCTTGGGGATTTTTTTTAATTTAAAAAAATCTTGATTTTTTAAATTTATATATATATTTGACATCAATTGTAATCCCCATGTATTCCCCATCACCATATCACCAGTGCACCATCACCTCGGTCCTCCGTTTTCCCGGTCTGCCCTCAACCCTCCCCGTCTTCCCTCCCCACCAAGTGTCCCCAATTTGTCGTTGTCTTTTCATTTTTGTTTTTTGTGTCTTTATTATTATTATTGTTCTTATTCCTTTCCTTGATGCTTATTTGGTTCTCTTATATTCCTCCTAGGGTATGTGCTTGGGGATTTTTATGGAGGATGTAATTCACTAGTATCCAACTGAGACTATGGTCCTCTTAAAAACATTTACTATAAAGTATAAAAGACTACTATGATTTAAATGACTGAAAATAATGCACTTTTCAGAGGTAACTGGCATCCATTAAAATTTCACTAATTTTAACTTAGTCATTAATAGCCAACAAAAAGCTGTTGCTGGTTAACTAAGAGATGGCTTAAATTAAAAAGCTGATTAACAATGAGTGGGGTCAACATAGCTCCTCTGAGTTTAACGCAAACTGCTTCCATATTCATCATTAGGCCTGTTTGAGAGCAAGAACTGTATCTTACTCACTGATGCTGTCTGTAATGCTTAACTACAGTACTTGGTACTTAGACCTTAATGTTTAATTAAACACAAAAAGACTTAAAAATTATGTTAGTTATCTAAGTATGACAGATTTCTAAATCTGATTTTAAAAAATGAATAAATAAAAATTAATACTACAGTCTGGTTAAATGTGGGTTATTAGACCTCTACTTAACACCCTGCCACTCTTACCATTTGATTAATACCCTTTTAGAGTATTAAAGCTGGCTGCAGCAATTGGGGTAAGAGAGAAATTGCACTGCCTTCCAAACTATGTAAACACTTTAAGATATTATAACTTATATGTCTAAAATTTACAGTCATTGTGATCTTCCTTAACATTGACATTGTGAGACGAATTTAACATCTTAGTAAAGTAACAGCATCTTATATTAACATTTTGAAGAGGATAGAAACTAGTCTTTCTCAACTTTAATACTCTAAATTACTATAATTTTGGTATAGTACTATTCACTTTTGTCGATAGTGAACATGTACCTTGTACATTGCATTTAACACTAACACTATGTTGCATATATTTCTCCTATGTTGTTATTTGACTTTCATATTTATATTCTTAGTGATTGCATAATAGGCCATCAAATAAATTAGACTCTTTACTGAACCATTTTCCCAGGGTGACATTTAAATTGCTTCCAGTTTTTCATTGTCAAGAAACTGTGAACATCTTGAGGCATAGATTTTATGATCAATTATTAGATACAGCATTTTGGGGTCAAAAAGCCTCTATAATTTTTATGCCTCTTGGCACATACTGCCAGAGTGCTTTCCAAAAGAACTATATTAGTTTACACTGTCATCAGTTATATAAAAAGAATTCACCGTCCACACCTGAATTCATTGTTATAATTATCATTTTGGCAAAATTTCCCTGCCACTAGAAAATCAACAATTTATTTGTAGTTTTCCTTCTCTTGTATATGCATATTCATTTAACCAAGAACACATAGTAATGGAATTTTAATATATTTTGAAGCAGCCCTATGACCTCTTTTCTACAGCTGCTTTCTTGACAGTTTTTTATTCAGGGTTTCTATAATTAGGGTTAACTGCTGATTCATTAATTTTCAATACTGAGATACTATTTTGATTTTAGGTCATTATTTTAGCCTAGAATGTATCATTAATGTTGCACAGTTCACGTTTTTAGAAATGACAACAATAATTTATAGACCTACACTTATTAACTTAAAAATGTCTCTTTAGATGGGGAGAATTTGTCCTTCTTATGGTAAAAATATCAACTAAATGAACAGTGCTATCCTTGCCAGTTTGTTTTTAGAAGTGCTTACATATAATGTAGATAAATAAAATTCATTAATTCCTTTGTTCCAGAGGTTCTCTCTATTCCCTTCTATGCCTATAAGATTTGTTGAAACTACTAGATGATTTATGACTTTGTTAAAAGGAATAATTAGTCCCAGATAATCAGTATTAGGAAAAATTATTTCCAAAAACTGTATCAGAAGAGCCTCATTAGTAATTTTGGAAAAACATTGTAAATGAACCCTCATTTATAAACAGCATTTCTTTTTTTTTTCAATTAAAAATATTTTAACAGTAGACTTTATCCATAGAGATTTACAGTTTTCAGAACCTTTCACATGCACTATTTTCATTTCATCTTTAATTAACATAATCTATAAAGTACTATATAGGTAGATAGTACCATGTCCATGATATATGGGAAAATCAGGGTTAGCAAGTTACCATTTGCTCAAAGATAAACACCTGTAAGTGGTATGGCCAAGACTGAAATATAGCTTTAACACTTGGCCAGGAATTTTTTATTTTACCATAATACTACTACATATATGAACAACTCCTATGAATGTGCATTTTTCTCAATTACATATTGAGGTTTTCATGTTGTACCAAAATATGCTTAAAGAGCAAACCCATGTGTCTATTTAGATGGCCTTCTCTAAATGAGATCACTCCACAAACCTTAGGAAATAGTGGATTGTCAATCAGGAAACAGACTGTGCACACCAGTGCTGGAGAAGTAGATAGGTCTTGCATAGACGTGTAGGAGTAGATGCGAGGTAGTGGACTTAATAGACATTCCCTGAATATGGAGACAAGAAGCTGTCTCTCTTCAATATGAAAGAGAGACATATAAAGAGCGGCAAGATCTCTTTATTTCTGGGTTCCCTTGGGTCTTTATCAGATATATGGCAAATTAAGATTCTTTTCTGTGCTTCTTACACTGCAAAACACCTAATCACAGAATAATGATGGGGCACCTACGTTTGCTGAAGATTTGCAGAGTGACTATTACACTAACAGTAAAATAAATTCCATATAGAATTCACATTTTATGATGAAAAATGCCTCACTGTGATTTTTAAGGAAAACATGAGAATTTGACTGAATTTAGAATGAGATCACTTTGGGCTGCTGTCTCAGGCCACTGGATATACCCAATGGAAAACATTAAGAAATCCAGTATGATAGATATTTTCCTTTCATAATCTAGCATTTCAAGTGATGTTCTGTTTAAAATAAATAAGCCTTATTTCGTTACAAGGAATTAGTGGGCAGACCATGTAGGCTAAAGACCACTAAGGGCTACTGTATTTTAGGAAGATTAAGTTGATGATGCAAAGATCAGTTGCCCAGAGGGAATCTTAAAGTTAGGGGTTTGATTTTTTTTTTTTAAGATTTATTTATTTATGCATACAAGAGCTGGGGTACAGGCCAGAGGTGTGGGGGGTGAGAGGATTTACCACAGAGAGCGGGGAACAGAACAGGCAGATCAACAGAAGCACACTGCTGAGGGGAGCAGCGGGCACAGCAGGAGAGGTCTGCCACACCATGTGGGTCCCCTCCCTGGCCGGCAGCAGGGATCGAACTCTTGCTGCAGTGGCTGCGGTTTGCTTCATAGTGCGCCGCTTAACCCACTGCGCCACCAGGGAGGCCCAGGGGTTTGATTTTTAATAAGGAAGATGGCATTCTTTCTATGGGCTTTCTTGCTTCTATTGAATTTTGCCATCAACAGAGTCGGAGGAAGAACCTATTGACTTTATCTGTAAAACTATGTGGGCCTGGGGTTTTCTATAGGGGATAAGAGGGGAAATTAATGACAATACTAACTTCTTTAATTACTTGTAGGACAATTTAAATTTTTCATTGAATTTATCCATTTAATCTAAGTTTTCAAAATTGCCCAATTACTCTTGATGGTATTTTCTGCTTATCTTTTTAATACTTTATCTGTTAGTATGCCTTGCTGTGGGTTCTAAAAAAGACTCCCAATGAAGTGTTCCGTCCTCTTCCCACTCCTCTTTGAATGCGACTTTCCTGCTCCTTCCATCAAGACTTAGTTGAATCTGGTCTGGTCCTGTGATTTGCTTTAACAAACAGAATGAGGTACAAGTGACATTCTGGGACATCCAAATTCAGGTTTCAAGAGATCTTCCACATATGCTAAGAAGGAACCCAGCTGTCATGTAAAGACATGCAAGCTGTAAAGAGGGACCAAATAGAGTATCTGCTGGAGAATGCAAGTCAGAGTAACTCTATCCTTGTATTTTTCACTTTTTATACCCTTGTGCTTTGGGTATGTATCTCTTATAAACAGTATGTTTCTGGAGGTTTAAAATCCAAAGTGGGGGCCTCCCTGGTGGCGCAGTGGGTTAAACAACGCAGTATTAAGCAAACTGCAGCCAGTACAGCCACTGCAGCATGAGTTCGATCTCTGCCACAGGCCGGCTCAGGAGGTGACACACATGGCACAGCAGACCTCTCCCATCTCGCCCACTGCTCCCCTGAGCAGTGTATTTCAGACGATCTGCTTGTTCTGTTCCCCACTCTGTCTCTGGTGGATCCTCACACACACACACACACACACGGACCTCTGGCCTGTACCCCAGTGCTTGCATAAACAAATATGCATAAACAAATATTTTTTTAAAAATTAGGGCCCCCCTGGTGGCACAGCAGGTTAAGCTTCGCACTATGAAGCAACTTCAGCACAGTAGCAAGAGTTCTATCCCCAGCCAGGGAGAGGACCCACATGGCACAGCAGACCTCTCCTGCCTCACCCACTGCTCCTCTCAGCAGTGTGTTTCAGTTAATCTTCCTGTTCTGCTCCCCACTCTGTCTCTGGTGAGTCCTCTCACCTCCCACAACTCTGACCTGTACCTTAGCTCTTGTGTGCATAAATAAATAAACCTTTAATAAATAAATAAAAATTTTGAAAATAAATAAAAATAAAATCTAATGTGTCTATATTCTTACTGTGCATTTACTTTATTTGTGCTTACTGTAATTTTTGCTGCATTTATTTGTTTTCTATCATCTTAATTTATAATTTCAGTTGGTTCTACTTCTTCCACATTTCCAACTTAAAAAGCCATATATGTAAAGGCCCCTTATAAGATAGGAATCATAGTCCATCCTCTTATCTTTATGTTCCTTTCATTCCTATCTTCCATATCTATACATTATGTAAACTTTAATTCTAGGTTATTAAGAATAACCTTTGTTGTTAGCATTTTTAATTTTTTTTAAAGATTTATTTATTTATACATACAAGAACTGGGGCACAGGCCAGAGTCCAGGGCAGTGAGAAGATTCACCAGAGACAGAGCAGGAAGCAGAACAGGCCCACTGACTGAAACATACTGCTAAGGGGAGCAGCGGGTGAGGCAGGAGAGGTCTGCTGTGCCATGTGGGTCCCCCTCCTGGCCGGCGGCAGGGATCGAACTCGTGATGCAGTGGCTGTGGTCTGCTTCATAGTGCGTTGCTTAACCCACTGTGCCACCAGGGGTGCCCTCTTAGCATTTTTTAAACAACAGCAAATTGGGGCCTCCCTGGTGGCATAGCGGGCGAACACTGCACTGTGAAGCATTCAGGGCACAGTAGCTCGAGTTCTATCCCCGGCCAGGGAGCAAGCCCACATGGCGCAGCAGACCTCTCCTGCCTCGCTGCTGCTCCCCTCAGCAGTGTGTTTCCATCTATCTGTTTTGTTCCCCACTCTGTCTCTGGTGAATTCTCTCACCTCTTGCACCTCTGGCCTGTTCCCCTGCTCTTGTATGCATAAATAAATAAATCTTTTTTAAAAAAATAAACAACAGCAAATTTTACAAAGTATTTGCTCACTTTCAGATATCTATTTTTATTTTTCTCTTTGTATCTCCAGTTGTTATGTAAGAACAGGCACAGTTTGTACCAAGAGAATGACAAGAGAGAAGCAAAAGTCAAACTCTAATCATTTCTTTCCTGTTTTGTCCTCCATTGCCTTCTGTCCAAGACCATAGCCTTTATCCCATAAGCATCAGTTCAGAACAGCCACAATGTCAGAAATTTCTATTTTCTCTGTATTTGGGTGTTTACAAGCAACTTGGCATTTTTTTTTCTCCCTTTGTAGTTCCTCTAAAGTTGATCTTGTGGGAACGAGCCAGTCGTTTTACTTTGTCAGCATCTGGGTAAGAAGCAGAACTGGAACAAATTATTTCATTTATTCCTCCTGACATCCCATCAGGTAGATAATGACATGGAGATTCGGAGAAGTGCAGAAAACTTGCCCACTGTGAAGTGGTGACTTTAAAACATAGCTATTTAATTCCAAAACTGATGATCTTTCCACTCTTAAATCAACCTTGAAACAAGCTATGTTTCCAACTGGGAAGATAAAAATACCTAGGTTTGAGTTGTGACATTGCTACTTAATTAGCTGTGGTAATTTGTACAAGTCATTAATCTTCAAAGTCCTTTCACATCATTAAAAACATTGATTCCCACTTACACTCTCTACCTGTGTTTCAGTAATTTCCAATGAAGCTTTAATTTATTGCAGTATAGTTTTTGCCACCATTATTAAACTGCAATTGTTCTCACCCATGGTGCCAATCTCACCTTTACTGCTAAGTATTTAACATGCACTGTATCTTTCCCATAGGTTATGCTTTGTTTCATATTTCTTAATGCACTAAATTCTACAATTTTAGTTAATTTAGAAAATCACCTGGGTTTTGCAGAGAAAACTTAACCCACAAACATTCACACATACAGGCTTCATTCTTATGCTGTGCTGGACAAAATTAAAAAAAAAAAACAAGAACTAATTGGAGATACCACACATGAATCAATTTAAGATGGATTATAGATCTAACATAAGAACTACATGGAGAATAAGTTCATGGCCTTGTGGTAGGCAAAATACTTCTTAGGAGACAAAACAAAGATAAAAGAAAAAACTGATAAACTTTATCAAACTTAATTCTCCTCATCAATGATGCTGTAAAAAAAATGAAAAGGCAACTAACAGAGGCAGGTTTTCCACTGTTGGAGTGGAAGCTTACAGATAAGCAAGGGAAGGAGTCTAGAATGAGCCATGTAGTCATGGATCAGTTTGGAGACATCAGGAGGAACACATGATTAGCTTAATAGATACAGATTGCTACATGTAGAAGCATTTATAGATATGTTTACACCTATAATACACAGACAGGAATATTTATTCATTCTATCAACCAAAAAAAATACATAGACAGGAATTCATTCTATCAACCAAAAAAAAAAAAAAAGTAGCAAGAAGCAGATTTAGTGCTCAGATCCTGGTTTATAGTACCATTCTCTAATGAAAGGAGCCAGGATAGCTTGGAGAAGTGGTTGGTCTTGTAGTGGGGCAGGGAAAATACAAGATGAACCTGGAGCATCTTGTAGTTCCAGAAAGTAAGAAAGTTACTGAAGCAAGCAAATAACAAAATCCCACAGTGATGAGGCTATGTCAAGTGACAGAAGAAACTCAAAGAGCCAACGGACAAAGTTTGAACAATTTGAACCATAAGATAAAGTGGTATGGGAGTATAACCGAAAGTATAAAATCATTCATTCCATTAATTATAACAAATGAACCACATTAATGTAACATTGGGAAATTGGGTGTGGTGTACATAGAAGCTCTCTATTATCCTTATAATTTTTCTGGGACTCTGAAACAATTGTAAAATTTAAAGCTTATAATTAAAAAAAGACGACCCAGAGTTTGGGAGAACATATTCAAAATACATCTATCTACAAAGGACTTGCACCAGAACTGACAGCTCTCACAAATGAATATTACGAAAACAAACAAATTTTAAAAAGATAATCCCTAATTTAAAAAACATAGGCAAAAGACTTGAACAGACATTACAAAAAAGAAGACATAAAAATAGTCAATAAGTGCATAAAAGGCTCATCATGATTTGTTATTGGGACAAAAGTAAAAGAAGATACTATTTCACACCCACTAGAGGGGATAAAATTAGAGTGATAACTCCCAATGTTGGCAGGCATCTGAACAACATGCAGCGCTCTAGAATAGGGCTGTAGGGAGTGTAAAATGTACAGTCACTTGGGAAAACTCCTTGGCAACCTCTTATAAAGTTAAGCATAACCAGAACGACCCAGAAATTCCACATCTAAAAAATTCCACATTTTCCCAAGATAAATAAAACATGCCCACAAAGACTTGTACAGGAATGTTTATAACAACTTCTTAAGAGCTAAAAACTGGAACAAAAGTCAATAAACAGACGAATAGCTAAAGCAGTCAGTGGGATGCTTTTCAGCAATAAAAACAACCAACTGCTGAATCTCACAGCCTAGGGGCAGATCTCAAAACATTCTACTGAGAAAAAAAAGGCAGACCGGAGAGAGTACCTACCATCTTCATTTTTATATTAATAGGAATCAGAGGCGTGGTTGCCTAAGTGGTGGGAGATGAGGGTTATGAGAGCACGCCTGGGTGACGGAAATACCCTGTATCCTGATTGCCGTAATGACAGCTGTTAACGTTTAGCAAAACTTACAAATTGTACACCTAAGAAACTATGCTTTTCATTGTATTTAAACTTTATCTTAATTTTTAAAAATGGAGTAGAAAAACAAAAAACTTAGCGACGCTGAAAATAAATTCTGCGAAGAGAAATCTGAAGTGGCAAGTTCTTTCTTTAAAACATTAAGAAAACATCCCAATGCTTCACTCGATTTATATGATTAAATAAAGACGTTAAAACGCCCCACAAACTGCATCCTCTCCTCTCCACCCGGGTTCCCTCGCCCTCCTCCAGTCCGCAGCTCCGGGTAGCCAAGCCCGCCCTTCAGTCCCGCCCTTCAGTCCCGCCCTTCAGTCCCGCCCTTCAGTCCCGCCCTTCAGTCCCGCCCTTCAGTTCCGCCCTTCAGTCCCGCCCTTCAGTTCCGCCCTTCAGTCCCGCCCTGGGCGGGCCCCTAGGCCTCCCCATAGTCCCGCCCCCATCCACCGTCTCAGACCCGCCCATTGCTTTCGCTCACACCCAACCGTGTGCGAGAACCGACTGTGCTCCTTTCAATCAATTCAAACAGCGCAAGGAGAAACCAATCGCAAGCCTTATCAAGGGGAAGGGGCGGGAACTTTTCCCGGAAGTTTGATTAAAATCCCTCCAATCAGAGGCGCGGTGCGCGAAGTTTGAATCTTGCTGCGGTCCGGGGTGTGGAGCCGCGGTGGTCTTCCAGACCCAGAGGGTACCTTTACTGATAGTTTGGTTGAAATTTCACGCCAGAAGCGGCCTCAGGTACGTGAGTGCTGGGGAGCGAGGGATAGGTGGTGGCCCGCTTCTTGGTAGAAGGTCCAGAAGGTCTGAGGACTTGCAGCTGCCAGCTGGACACAGCTCTTGGGAGGCTCCTCCGGCCTCACGGCGTTACCTGTCCTTCCCCACGCCGCAGACTCAGTCCTCCTTAGAAGAGTATTTGTTGCCTTGATCTATGTTGTAGCGTATCCGTGCTGGGTAATTGGACTTTGGGGCGGAGCAGTACTTCAGCTGGGGCCATTTGGCAACCTTAGTCCCGACATTCAATTACATAAATCCTTCCGGATGCCGTGATGGCTAAAAACGTCCCGGTTGGAAATCTCTAGGTGAGCAAGACTAAGGCATTTTAGACTCTCAAGTCGGAGGAAACACCAGTCGGCTCAAGGAGAGCTGTGCGTGAGATGCCAACTGCCTGGCTTGAAATCCCAGCTCCAGCGTTAGTGGTGCCACTGTGGACAGTTAATTGAGCTCACCTGTAGCACTGAGATCATTGTAACTCCCTTTTAGGGTTATTGTGATCATTAAATATGCCTTTAGTATTAGAGCGAGCTTCTCTACAGTGTATAGTGCTACCTGTATTTTAAAAATAACTAATACGTACTTTAAAAAATTAAGAGGGTTTTTTTTAAGTGAGTTAACATTTGTTTATGATATTGCACGAGTTTTAAGTATACAGCTTGATATTTTGACATCTGTACATACAATTGAGATTACCACCAGGTGTCTATCACCATACGGTTGACGCCTCCCTCGCCCTAGTTTTTTTATCCATCTTCTTATCCCCTTCCTGTCTGGTAACCACCACTGTTAACAGAATTTTAAGAGTTTGCGTTTGTTTGCTCATTTGCTCTTTATCTTCCACCTAGGAATGAGATTGTATTTGTCTTTCTACATCTGATTTCTTTCATTTAGCATAATCCTTTCAGGGCGTATCCACACTGTCCCAAATGACACCAGTTTATGAATTTTTGTAGTTTGGTAGTATTCCACTGTGTATATATGCCACAATTTCTTTATCCATTAGTGTTTTCATATTCTTCAGATAAATACCCAGAAGTGGAATGACTGGATCATATAGTAATTCTAGTCTTAGTTTTTGGAGAAATCTGTCATACTGTTTTCCATAGTGGCTAGCACCAATTTACATTCCCACAAGCAATGTATGAGACTTCTCTTTTTACTATTTCCTATACTGAATCTCACTAACAATCTGTAAGAATGAACATCTTTCCATATACCTGTTGAACATCTGTCTGATGCCTTTGGAGAAATTCTATTCAGCATTTCTGCGCCTTTTTTTGGTGGTGGTGGTGGGGGGGATCTGTTCATTTTTTAATTGGGTTTTGTTGTATGAGTGCTCATATATTTTGACTTAAGAACCCTCCCCCTCAAATGTATGATTTGCAAATATCTTCTCCCATTTGGCAGATTGCCTTTTTGTTTTGGTGATGGCTTTTTTCATGGCAGAAATTTTTTTAGTTTGATGTAGTCCCATTTGTTTTTTTTGCTTTTGGTTCCCATGCCATTGAGTCAAATCCCTAATGCCAGTGTTAAGGAGTTTAACATTGTTTTCCACATGTATTTTATAGTTTTAGGTCTTATATTCAAGTCTTTAATTCATTTTGAATTCATTTTTGTGTAAGATAATGGTTTAGTTTCACTCTTTTTGTATGTGGGTTTTGTTTTGTGTTTTTTGTTTTTTTTTTAGTAAATTAATGCTTGTGGGATATGGCAAATCAAAATAATAAAAGGAGTTCTTGTTGAAAAAAAGCAGTCTTTTGTCACTTCCTGTGGGCTCTTAAAAGAGAATGTTTTTAGCAGACCTTCCCCCTTTCTTCTTTTTTTATAGTTAAAATTTTTACTTTAAGCTGCCAGAACATTTTTTTCTGGAGAACCAGTTTTCTTCTTCCACTTTGGCTTGACTATTCTCTGTCAGCTGCATGGATGACTGCTTAGATTTTCTCCTTTTTTTTCCCCTCAGTTTGATCTGTGCTTTCTTGGGGCCCATGACATCTTTTTTGTCCTTCTCTCTTGTTTGACTTGAATATACTCTCAAGAATCTTTCTAAGAAAAGGGCATTTGCCCGGTAAATTATATGATTTCTTAATGAAGAAATTTGTCCTTCACAAGGACAAATTGATATGGTTATCCTTCTGTATCACCATTGTAATTCTTCCCGAATACTCTTTTTTCCCCCTCAGTCTTATATGTCCAACTGCCTGTGTATCATCCCTACATGTCTAATAAGTGTCTCATGTATTTTGATTTCTGGTTTGTTTTGGTTTTGGCTTTAGGGAAAAATGACTGGCTGCCTGTGTTCATCACCAAGTGAAGGTTAAGCAAACCCTCTGTCCTTCACTTACTTTCCCTATTTTCACCTTCATACTCTTTAATTTTGCAGTGTGTTCAGTGGCAAGAGTGAGCTTCTTATCTATATTCTGGAGTATCGCTTCCTGGGCTTCAGTTCATCTCTCCTGCAGGCTTCTATGTATATCACCTAAACAGGTCGTAGTTTCTTCTCTTGATAATCTCTTTCCTATTATTCAATGTCACATATTTATCTACTGCATTTTATATTTTAGTATTTTTATTTTAGGAGCCTCTGAGATGAGACAGGAGATGAACTGGAAAATTTTTTTAAATAATAGAATGAAAATCTATGTTAGTTGGTCTCTTTTTCCTGACAGGATGTCATCACATTTTATTGGTCGCTACAGAAAGGATTTAAGTTCTGAAATGATTAGAACTAAAATTGCTCACAGAAAATCACTATCTCAGAAAGAAAACAGACATAAGGAATACGAACGAAATAGACATTTTGGTTTGAAAGATGTCAACATTCCAATCTTGGAAGGGAGAAGTCTTCTTGATTTAAATGAGACATCTCAAGAGTTTATTCCACAAAAGACCAATAGCAAGTTAAGTAAGTAAAGACCTTTTGTAATTTTAAATGCTTTGTAGAGTGAATTTGACTTAATACCTGGGGTTTAAAAAAAAAAAAAAGAACCTGACCAAAAGAATGGAGTTGGAAATATTCTAAATAATTTGGTGTTTTCTAAACTAATTTCTGCTGTCTATTTAGGCAAAGGTTGTGAAATTTCATAACTAGACTAAAACCATTCACCTGTGGAGTGTTATAACAGTTTATTAATCTACATTGCCTTATAGAAATCTTAAAGTTCTGGAGCTTAGAGAAGCTAAATGATGACAAGATAAATTGACAGGGGACATAAAAATAGAACTGATTGAAGAATGCAGAAATAAGGGTACTTTGCCACTGGAAACATTTCTTAGAAGAGCTAGAGAACTCATCCTTGCAGTTTGTCCAAAAGTTGTGTGGTCATTAGGAAGAAACGAACGAACTAAAGAAGAAAGGAATGGGGCCTCCCTGGTGGTGCAGTGGGTTAAGCAATGCACTGTGAAGCAAACCGCAGTCACTGCAGCACGAGTACGATCCCTGCTGCGGCCAGGGAGGGGACCCACATGGCATAGCAGACCTCTCCTGTTGTGCCCGCTGCTCCTCTCAGCAGTGTACTTCCGTTGATCTGCCTGTTCTGCTCCCTGTTCTCTGTGGTGAATCCTCTCACCCCCCCTCCCCACACCTCTGGCCTGTACCCCAGTGCTTGTATGCATAAATAAATAAATCTTAAAAAAAAAAAGAAGAAAGGAATGATCTTGGAAAAGATAAAAATACAATATTGTGTGTTAGAAGGCGAGGGATGCTACAGGGAAAGAGGAAGGAAATTGGAAAATGACTTTTGCATTTAACAGTCAGTGGATTCCTGTTTACTTCTGTTTATATAATAGGCTCTTGGAGCTAGATTTCAGTGAAATAAAGCAAGGATAATGGAGACCAGTTAGGAGACTATTGCAGTCATTATTTCATTAGATTAAATTAGTTGATTAGTGTGGTAGCAAAGACAGGTAGCTGCATTCTGGATATATTGCAAAGTTTGAACTAAAAAGATTTCCTAGTGGATTGTATATGGGTTGATAAAGAGGAGAAGGTGATGATTTAAGGTGTTTTGTCTGAACAGAAGTATGGAGTGATCATTTACTAATTTGGAAAAGACTTGATAAAGGAACAGATTTTGGGGGGGTAGTAAGATTAAGAGTTCAGTCTTGGATATGTTGAATTTGAGATGCCTGTTGTAACCTGAAGTCTGGAGCTCAGGCCACCTGTCACCACCAAATGCCAATAAAGTTGAGACAGAAATTGAATCTTTAAAGTACGCTTTAATCAACCATTCAGCAATCTGGAAGACAGGGGGTTCACACCCTAAAGAAACCGTCTTAAGATTTCATTTCCAGCTGCCTTTTTATAGTGAGTTGAACAGAGCAAGTTCAGCAGTAAGCAAGCCTTCACCACTGCCAGGAGATTGTGATGTCCAGTCTCCAGAGCTCCTTATTGTACTCCTGGATACCTCATCCCACTGCTGAGGCTGGCCTTCAGATAGCACTGGCACCCCGCACTCCAAACTTGTCCTTGAGGTGGAAAATTAACTCAGATCAGACATGCCATAAACAATAGGTGTGTGCAGATTTTCTACCATACCAGTTTAGTGTGTCACTCGATTTCCCCGTCCCTAACCCCTATCACAATGAGCCATGTAAGAACAGATAATGAAAAGGTAGATATATGAGTTTATGGGAGAAGTCTGAACTAGAGATATAAATTCAGGAATTGACTTATAGGTGGTGTTTGGATAGCAGTTATGCTTACCACTATACCACCGACATTCTACATGGGATTTGAAGCTGTAAGACAGGATGTTATTATCAGACTTTTGGCTGGAAAATTAGAAGAGTGAGCACTCTTAACATCTAGAGAGTAAAGTCAGGAGGGAAAACTAACAAAGAACTGAGGGAAAAAGCAAAGTAAGAGAACAAGCTGAAGAGTGTATTACCCTAGAAATTTCAATAAGTGAAACAGGCAAATCAAGAAGGGAAGACTGATTAAATACCAGTGATGTTTGTCAGGTCAAGTAATATTGTAAGCGAGAATTTGAACTTTAACGTGGAGGTCAGTGGTTGTCTTGATGATAATTTTTGGTGGACTGAAGTTCAGGGAATGAAAGCCAGATTAGGATGGGTTCAAGAGAGTAGCAGCATCACCTGGGACTTACTCTTGTCCCAAAAGTTGAGTTTGAGTCTAACCAAACCCTTAGACATGATATCCAGGTCATAGAAAAGATGAGGGCTAGAGGAGTGAGTGAAAAACAAAGAAGTGAACACACATAGGTAGGGGACACTGTTGGACAGCTGACCGTCTTGTCAACAAGAGAATGACATGAGAAGAGAGAATCTGTTTGAGATCAAAAGACTTAAATCATGACCAAATACAAAGTGTGAAACTTGCTTTGTTTTGATTTGAATTAATCAATGTTTAAAAAAGACTTGTCTGAGGGGCCTCCCTGGTGGTGCAGTGGGTTAAGCAACACACTATGAAGCAAACCGCAGCCACTGCAGCACGAGTTCGATCCCTGCTGCCGGCCAGGGAGGGGACACACATGGTGCAGCAGACCTCACCTGCCTTGCCCGCTGCTCCCCTCAGCAGTGTGTTTCGGTGGATCTGCCTGTTCTGCTCCCCACTCTGTCTCTGGTGAATCCTCTCACCGCCCTGGACTCTAGCCTGTACCCCACCTCTTGTATGTATAAATAAATAAACCTTTAAAAAAAAAAAAAAGACTTGTCTGAAACGGAAGTTTAAATTTGGTGTGTCTAGATAGTACAGAATTCTAAGTTTGTTAGTTGTAATAATGGTGTGTTTATGAAAGAAATGTCTTTTTTGGAGGTGCTTACTGAAGTATTTAGGGGTAAAATATTGTGAGTAGAAATTTTAAATAGGAGTTGAAATACTTGTTGCTAGCATCTTAAGGAATTAATAAAAGCATTTCTTATGAGTATTTGAAAAGTTGGACAAAACAATATTTTAGATATTTACATAACTTTTTACATGAAACATTTTGTGTACTGTCTTTTCATTGTTTTGGGTTAATGAAAACTGTTTTAGGTGATCTACGAAAACAAATGCTCCAAAAATACAAAGAAGAAAAGGAACTTCAAAAACTGAAAGAGCAGAGAGAGAAAGCTAAACAAGGAGTATTTAAAGTAGGTCGTTTTAGACCTGATAAGCCTGTTTTTCTTTTATCAAACAAGAATGCTGTGAAAGCTGAGCCCAAAAAGGTAAATTTAGTATCCTAACTTCATACAGAGGAATAATTCTTTTTAAATAAAATTTTCACTTACCTTTAATCCCTTTTCACTTAACTAGTAGGTAGTAGGTGGTAATAATATAGTAGTAGCTCAGGTGATGAAATCAGGTAAAGCTAAGCTGAAGTAGGATACAACTAAGAAAGGGAGTAGAACCAGGTAGAAAAATAAATGTTATGCCTAAAGATTTGGCATTATTCTGTAGGATATGGAGAGCCAGGAGAGACTTAGAAATTATTATTGTCAAACTAATAATTCAAGGAGAATACCCTGGCCTTGAAGATTATAGTCTGGGTAGAGGCGCATTTATAAATAGGATTATAAATAGGAAGACCACTTGTGAGACTATCGTGTTAGTATAAGCAAGAGAGGATAAGTGTACTAGGGCAGTGGGTTTAAAAGAATTAGGTATAAGACACCTTAAGAGGTAAATGTGACAGATGGTGAAGAATGGAGGAAATTGAAGAATCAGATATAAGGTGATTTTAATGACATTAGTTTGAACAAATATTAAAGCATACTGCTTCTAAAAGAGATGTAGAAGGCAAAGAAAGAACAAGTTTAAATAGGTGCATGTTTATAATCTGTAAAACCTTTTTTAAAACGTGTTTGGGCCATCTAAATGATAGGCAGTTGGGGATAAAAATTTTAAAATCTGGATAGAGATCCATGTTGAATATTTAGGATATGATATTGAGAATACAGGTGGGTATTTAAGCTGTAGAGATGCTCTAATAAGGATATGTAAAATTATGAAAAAGAGTGCATTCTAGAGAGAACTTCAGTGGCTAAAATTTAGCTTTAAAATGAAAACCTTATTTTATAATGAAACATGGATGTAAACTCAACAGTTCATTTATTTAAATTTTCTTTTCCTTTGACTCTTTTAAGGCTATTCAATCTTCTGTACTGATTACAAGATCAAAGGCAAAAGAGCAATTGGAACAAACTAAGGTATAGCTGATAGTAAATCATTGTTACTAAAACAACAAATTGTGCTTTTTTTCATGGTAAACAAATTCATTTAATATCAATTATCAGCTTCTATGACAGTGATTAGTTTACTATATTATACCTAACTTTCATTGGTTCAGTGACAGCAATTTTGGCTAAATGCTAATGAAATATTCCTTACGAGAGTGATTCCAAAATTCATCTTTGTATCATGCATATTTTTGTTTGTTTGTTTACTGGGCTTCTATGTATTCTATGTCACCATGGGTCTTCAAAATACTAGTATGATCAAGTTAGTAGGAGGGTTACTAAAATAAAGTGAAGTGGGCAAGGAGGGAAATGCTTCTTTATCTGGTAAGGAAGCTAAGTTTCATATAGTCAATAATTTTCAAGTTAACTACTATATTACTCTAAGCACTGGGGTATAGTAATGAACAAAACAAAATTCCCTTTCTCATGGAACTTACATGAGAGACAGGCAAGAAAAAAAAAAAGTAAATAGAACATCAGAGTGTCGTAAGTATTATGGAGATTTTTTTAAAAGGTTGATGGAGAGGGGCCTCCCTGGTGGAGCAGTGGGTTAAGCAATGTAGTATGAAGCAAACCACAGCCACTGCAGCCCATGTTCGATCCCTGCCACGGGACCAGGAGGTGACCCACGTGGTGTAGCAGACCTCTCCTGCCTCGCCTGCTGCTCCCCTCAGCAGTGTGTTTCAGTCTATATGCCTGTTCTGCTCCCCACTCTCTTTGGTGAATTCTCTCACCCCTACCCCCACACCTCTGGCCTGTACCCCAGTGCTTGTGTGCTTAAATAAATAAATCTTTTTTAAAAAAAAAATTTAAATAAAAGGAAGATGAAAAGTACCTATATAGTTATTAGGTGGAATTTTAATGGGCAATAAATCATTCTATTTCTAATGTGCACCAATTTCTAATGTGGGGAGGGGGCTCACTTACATTCAATACTCTGGACACCAACTGGGTGTCGTACAGTTTGTCTCAGCTCTGGCACTATCTACCCAGAGATAGCACCAAGTTTGGCAGGGGAATCTCACTGAGATAGCAGTATTTCCAGTGAAGTCTTTGAGTGGAAGAGTGGGCCATGGGAAAGAACTTTCCATCCAGGAGAAGAATTTTCTAGGTAAAGTTCAAAGTTCTTGAGTGAAAACACATTTAATGTGTGTAAAGACTAGGGTGACATATAGTCAGCTATCTTTTAATAGCTTAAGTTATTGGTGCTTTCTAGTTTTTCTCCCAAATGTTATTGATCTACCAATTGTTTATATAAGAATACAACTTTACACCTACATATGTGCACATGCTTTACTCACCACATTTACCCCCCTAAATCTAGGGTTCAAAAGAAGCTTCTAAGGAAATTTATATAATGAAAAGCTTTTTTTCTTATTTTATTTGGGGTAGCGGATTTTTTGCCAGATCATTTATAATTGTAAGTGTTCAGATGAGGGTAATTTATAGACTTAAAAATGTGGCAGTTTATTCATTATATAACTGAATTAATTACATATGATTTAATATATAATCTTTTAAGCAGATTAATAATGGGAGAGATTTTCAAGCAATCAGACCTAGTCAAAGAAAACCTTCTGAAAAGAAAGTGTTGGAAAAAGAGAAGAAAGGTAGGATATTAGCAATTATATCTCTGATGCTGCTACAACACTAATTTAATGATTATAAAAAAGCATTGATTCTGTTCATTTCTTTCCCATAGTTGTACAACCAGTAATGCCCACATCAGTGAGAATGACTCGATCAGCTACTCAAGCAGCAATGCAGATTGTCAAAACAGTCTCATCTACTACAATAAGGAAGCCTGTCACAAGAGCTACTAACAGTAAGACTATTTCCTGATCAGTGATTAAATTAGAGGTCCTTTAGGGTTTTTTTGTATTTATCTTTTTGAATCCTCATGTACTTTTTTGAATACTAGAGGAAAAATGGAGAGATTTTAATTCCTGAAGGTAGGTTTTCTGTCTCTACAGCATCCATTTAGCAAATAGTAGGTGCTCAAATGTTGAAGTACCTGAATTCATATAAGCAGCACTTCAAAGTGAGAAATGGCCCAAATTAACTACAGACAATCCATTGATGGAATACAGTGTAACTATTTATGAACAAGGTTGTAAAAGAACATTTAATCACATGGTTCCTGATATAAATGGGCAAAGAAAATACCCTCAAATTCTAAACAGTGATCACAATTAAAAAAAAATAGTATGTAACTATGTGAACATAGAAATGAACTGGTAAACTATCTTAACAACTTTGTTCTGTTTTGAAAACAGATGGTATATGCCTGGCCGGTGATTTATATATTTCACATCATGTTGTAATGACTTTTAACCATAAAGTTGTTGAAGACACACATTTCTGTTTATGCCTTTTTTTTTCTTTCCCAAAATTTCCTAGTACTATTTTTTTTTATAAGAGTAAACTATGGTGATTTTATTTTAATCTTATTTTTGCATAGAAGAACTGGGGTGCATGTAGCCTGGAGGTGCAGGGGATGAAAGGACTCACCAGAGACAGAGTGGGAAGCAGAACAGGCAGATCTTCTGAAATACACTGCTGAGGGGAGCAGTAGGCGAGGCAGGAAAGGCTTGCTGTGCCAGGTGAGGGTTAGCTCCCTGACAGGGCATTGAACTCAGGCCATTATCAGTGACAGTGCTGAGATTTAACCCCTGGGCCACCAGGCATGCCAATTTCCTAGTATTTTAATGTAGCATTTTCTATCTAGTTAAAATGGATGTCATATTTCATTTTTATTTTAGAAGCAGAAAGTATATCACCAAATAAAGGAATGCCTGCCAAAAAGACAGAAAGAGAACCTGACAAGGTAGAGTATAAATATTTATTTCTAGATACTTTGAAAATCTCATTGCTACTTTAATAAAGGTGAAGTTAAGCATGCAGAACTGCTTTAAGAATTTAACCTACATGTATATTAAAACCTCTTGAACCATAATGGCATATCAGGAGGATTTACCATTGTATTTCAGATAATGTGCCTTCAGATCTGTGTACGTAAAAAAAATTAGGTTAACGGAAGACAGAAAAATAATTTAAAAACAGCTATAGAAACCTTTGACTATCGTTAATACCATAATTTTGAAAGTTGCTAAAAAAGTAAATCTTTAAAGTTTTCATAAAAAGAAAAATATTTGTAATGATGGTAATTACGGATTTATATGTCTTAGTTTATACCTTAGTTTTCATAGAATTTTTTTGTCAAATCCAAAAATTATTATTTAGTTCTTTAATAAGGATCAATTTTTTCTTTTTCTGGATCATAGTAATGACTTACTATAGCTGGTTTTCTAATTCCATCTGTACATTGAATTGTGTTTCTTTTTATCTCTTGATTTCTTGTGCAGTGGACATATTTCTTAACTTACGTATTTTCAGAGCTGTAAAAATTGGTTGAATATATCCCCAAAAGAAAAATTCTCACTCTATTCTGTTTACCTATGTTTAGATCATTTCTTTTAAAGTTGATAGTGAAGAAAATACATTGCATTCAACTACCAGTACAATAAATGGAACAGATCTGGATGGAGTCTTGTCAAAAATGGAAAACTTACCTAAGACAAATACTGCAAAAATGAAAGGGAAGAATTCCTTCGCACCAAAAGATTTTATGTTTCAGCCACTAGATGGCCTGAAGACCTACCAAGTAACACCTATGACTCCCAGAAGTGCAGATGCTTTCTTGACACCCAGTTACACCTGGACCCCTTTGAAGACAGAAGTGTAAGAATGTAATGTTAATAATGAACTCCCTGCTACCATGAAGAACAACAAATGCTTTCTTAGCTTTGGCCTGTGCTTTTTAGAACTTATTATTTAGTTAGTAAACTGTGAATTCTAAATCATGCAGATTTGGTCTTTAAAAAATAATATTTATTTAATGGTTTTGATATTTTTAACATACTGCTATTTTCATGGCACAGTTTGGGGTGCTGGGGATTTTTCTTCTTTTGATTTTAATAAGTGAATTTATTTTTACACTTAGAAATACATTTTTAGAAAGATGAGATTACTATAATTCTAAACTTTAGACATGGTTTGGATTTTTGTTTGTGCTTTTTTGCTGTTAGTTTAGGAAAAACTGCCTGTAAAGAAAAATTGTTAACTTGCAATGAAGAAGGTGGGGACAATCAGTTGAAATCTTTAAAAGAAAATGCAAAGTCATTTTGTAAAGACTGACTAGTGGCAATTAGACTAGAAACTACTCAGCAGCTGCCAAGACTATATTTAGTGTTTATGTTCTATTAAGAGAGCTTTAAAATGTTTGGATTTCATTATAATTAGGAAAGATCAGTATTTCTTCTACATAGATATTTGAATTTTTTTCTCTCCAGAATAGACTTTTTTTAAAAAAAATAGGAACATTTCTATTTTATCTCAGCCTTTAAAAAAATAAGCGTTATTTTGAAAACCATTAAAATAGAGACATGGGGCTCATGTTTCAGGAAGTATATTTTTGCTGTTGTTTTTAGTGATAAGACTCAAGAAGCAGCAAAAGAAATTTTGGCACAAAAAAGTAAAACTTACTCTATCAAGACAGTACATCAAGATTCAAGTAAATTACAGTGTCCTTTGGCTTTAACAGTTTGCAATAAAGGTAAGGTAATTTAATTTTAACTGTTTTCTGGATTATGATTCATCAGATTTGTTTAGAGTCCATTTTTACCTTATGATTCAGGAATGTTACCTCAAGTGAGAAAAGATGGGGAAAGATGTTCTAAAGGTAAAATTAGAATGAGGACTATAAACTGAGATGGGGGGGTTTAATGAAAATTTGAAGAGAGAAAGAATAGTGAGGCACACTTTAGAGAAGATATGAATGCAGTCTATTAAGCGGAAATAAAATTTTGAAATTTTTAATTTTGAAAAAAAATCAAAGGTCCAAAAAAGTTTATCTTGTTAGGAATTACTGCTTGGAAATTTATGTGCAATATTTTCTTTATAGAACCTGTCTTAAATAAAAATGAAACTACTGAAAATTCAAATGGCCTCCCAATGAAAGAAGACTCATTGCTCAAAATAAATGAAGAACATATACCTCAGCCACAACATGACGTGCCATATTTCAGGTTTGTCTATTTGTTCCTTATATCAGAGTTTTGTGTTAATATCTGAATATTGAAAGTTGACATTTAAGCTCTTTTTACCCTAATATAGTAGATATCTCTAGGTGGAGATTGACTTTGGGCGTTTTCATTTATCTTTTTTTTTTTTTTTTTTTAAAGCTTGGCTTTTTTTTTTTTAAAGATTTATTTATTTATGCATACAAGCACTGGGGTACAGGCCAGAGGTGTAGGGGGGTGAGAGGATTCACCACAGAGAGCGGG
>JAGFMF010011823.1:10890983-10910397 GCA_019455555.1 Galemys pyrenaicus
TCTGCTCCCCACTCTCTGTGGTGAATCCTCTCACCCCCCCACACCTCTGGCCTGTACCCCAGTGCTTGTATGCATAAATAAATAAATCTTTAAAAAAAACAAAATGTAGTAGTAAGCCTGGAAAGGGAGAGCAGACAGGACAGATCCCCAGCACGGGCTCAGGGAATTGAGGAGGCAAAGGAAGAAGGTATGCAGCACGTTATAAAGCAGTGGGATCAGGAGGCTCCTGCGCCCTGGGAGATCTGTCTCCATGCTGCTGAACTGAGGATTGCCTGATTGATTTATTTAAGATTTATATATGCACACAAGACCTGGGGCTAAGCCAGAGGTGTGGGTGTGAGCAGATTCACCAGAAATAAGCATGCAGAGTGGGGAGCAGGACAGGTAGATCTACTGAAATACACTGCTGAGGGGAGGAGCAGGTGAGGGAGGAGAGGTCTGCTGCGCCATGTGAGTCACCTCCCTGGATGGGGATCAAATTCACACTGCAGTGGCTGCCAATAGTTTCATAGTATTGCACTACCAGGGAGGCCCCTGACTTATGTTTTGTCTAAGAGGTTTCTGATTATCGTGGAGTTTAGAGGTAACTGATAATAGATACATAAGAAACTAAGCAGACACAAAGCAAAATCGTAAGTCTAGAGAAAAAGTGAAGAAAATACAATTAACTCTGTGGCCCAGATGTAAGTAATATCTATGTAGTCATTAATGTAAATATTACTTAATGGCCAGTTTTTATATTTCTACCAGCTTTCATAATGAGTTGGTTCACTCAGATCCTTCACTGGTGACCAATTATTTTGTGATTTTTAGTATCATTATTTATGGGTTTAAAAATTTTTGGGTTTTTGTATGTTGTATGGTTTACAGGTATTATCTTTACTGATCTCATTTCCTAGCTTTGGTCAGTGAGACCCTCTTCAAGTCAGCTCCCGTGGCCTTTTTTTTTTTTTTTTTAAGAGCTGAATCAAAGTATAATCTGTTAATATCATAAAATTTCTCCACTCTGAGTGTACAGTTCACTGAATTCCAGTAAATTTAAAATTTTATAACCATCACCACAGAGCAAATTTAGAACATTTTTATCACCACAAGATGTCTCTTCTGTCTGTGCATTGCTACTCCCAGCATAGAAACCAGTCATGTACCTGCTATCTTTATAGATTTAGCCTTTTCTGGGTATTTCATATTACATATTTAATCTTTCATATGTGCCATCTTTTGCTTAGCATGTCTATGAGGTTCGTCCATGTATCTGTCTTTTGTGCCTTTTTATTGTTTGGTAGTCAGACTTCTGTTATGTCAAACATCACTGTTCACCAGTTGATAGGCAGTTAGATTTCCACTCCTTTGGTGATAATGAATAGTCACCTGTGGATAATGAATAGTCAACTGTGGATATTCACATTTAAATCTTAGTATGGCTGTTTGTTTTCATTGCTCTTGGAGTAGATACCTAGAAACTGCTGAGCCATATGGTAAATTTATGTTTAACTTTTTAGGGAACTGCCAAACTCTTCCAAAGTGATTGCATTTTACAGTCCCACCAACAGTGTGTTCAGTTCTCTTGTTTCTTGACACCCTCAAGTGTACTTCTAACCATATGTCTTTTCAGTAAAACCATCCTGGTGGGCGTGAAGTATCTTGTAGTTTGCTTTCATTTCCCTAATTAATAATGATGTTAAGCATAGTTTTATGTACTAATTAGCTACTCAAATGCCTTCTTGGATGAAATGCCTATTTAAAACTTTTACCCATTTTTCTAAATTAAGGTTTGCCTCTTTACTGAGATGTAATTCCAGATATAAGTCTTTTATCAGAAATATTACTTGCAAATATTTTCTCCCAGTTTGTGGCTTGTTTTTTAGTTTTCTTGATGATGTCTTCTGAAGTGCAAATGTTGTTTTGATGAAGTTCAGTGTTACCAGTTTTTTCCTTTTAGTTGTGATTTTAGTTTCGTGTATAAGAACTCATTTTGCCAAACCACAGATTACAAGATTTTTCCCTTTAATTTTATTCTTTTTTTTAAAGGAATATTTTTATTTTTTAAAATTTATTTATGCATACAAGAGCTGGGGTACAGGCCAGAGTCACGGGAGGTGAGAGGATTCACCAGGGACATAGTGGGGGAGCAGAACAGGCAGATTGACTGAAGTACATTGCTGAGTGGAGTAGCAGGCGTGGCAAGGAGAGGTCTGCCACGCCATGTGGGTCCCCTCCCTGGTTGGGGATTGAACTCGTGCTGCTGTGCCGCAAATGCTTCACAGTTCAGAGCTCAACCCTCCATGCCACCATGGAGGCCCTTAATTTTATTCTTAAAGTGTTATAGTTTTTGCTATTACAGTTAGGTTTCTGACCCATTTGGAGTTTCCTTTATGTCTGGTATAGGGAAGAGTTTAAATTCATCTTTCTTCTTAATGGATCCAGTTTCCCCATTTCTGTTGAAAAGATGATCCTTTTCTCATTAAATTGTTTTGGACAGTTGTTTAAAATCAATTGGTCTTAAGTATAATCCTAAATCTTTTTTGACATTTACATTTTTTTAGGGAAGAGAAGTTGAAAGTAATATGTGTAAAAAATATGTGTAAGGGAACTGTAAGCATGGTCTACCAAGTTATTGACAGTTATTTTGTGGAGGAGACTAAAAATACCAGAAGGACTAGTATTATGCATTCTAGGATATTCACCTTGTGCATTAATTGAATATTTTGAAATAAGATTATGTCAAGAGAATGAGAATGCAAAGTCCAACCTGGAGGAGATACTTGGAAAAGACTTATCTGATAAAGAATGTTTTTCTAGGGCCTCCTTGGTGGCGCAGTGGGTTAAGAAATGCACTATGAAGCAAATCACAGCCACTGCAGCACAAGTTTGATCCCTGCCGCTGGCCAGGGAGGAGACCCACATGGCGTAGCAGACCTCTCCTGCTTCAGCCGCTGCTCCCCTCAGTAGTATATTTCAGTCAATGTGTCTGTTCTGCTCCCCACTCTGTCTCTGGTGAATCCTCTCACCTCCCTGGATGCTGGTCTGTATCCCAGCTCTTGTATGCATAATTAAATAAATAAATCTTTGGGGAAAAAAAAGTTTCTCTAAAATAGACAAAGAACTCTTAAAATTCAATCAGAAAACAACCAACCTTATTTAAAAAAAAAAAAAAAGGACAAAGAGCTGAGCAAACATCCCACCAAAGAAGATATACAGAGAGCAAATAAGATGGTAAGAGAAGATACTTAGCATCATATATTACTGGAGAATTGCCAATTAAAACAACCAGATACCTATTACAATGGCAAAAATTCAAACCATTTAACTACCAAATCCTGGTAAGGATGTGAAGCAACAGAAACTCATTGCAGCTAGAAATGCAAAATGGTACACCTACTTTGGAAGACAGTTTGGCAATTTCTTATATAATTTGACTTACTCTTATCCAACAATCGTTCTCATTGGTACATACCCCAAATCATTTGAAAACATATGTCCACACAAAACATGTACACAGATGCTTATAGCAGCTTTATTTGTAATTGCCAAAACTTGGAAGCACTGATATGTTCTTTAGTAGGGAAATATTAATAGATGAATTGGTTAGAAAGAAGGGGGTGGGACTGGTTTGTGTAATTTAAGATATCCTGCTACTATAGTGATCAAAAATAATTTGAGATTGTCACATATGACATATGTGACATGTATTTTTTTTAAAAGATTTATTTATGCATTCAAGAACTGGGGTATAGGCCAGAGGTGTGGAGGGTGAGAGGATTCACCAGAGACAGAGTGGGGAACAGAACAAGCAGATCTACTGAACTACTCTACTGAGGGGAGCAGTGAGCAAGGCAGGAGAGGTCTGTTGTGCCATGTGGGTCACCTCCCCAGCCAGCGACAGGGATCGAACTGATGCTGCAGTGGCTGCGGTTTGCTTCATAGTGCATTGCTTAACTCATTATGCCACCAGGGAGGATCCTCCTTTATCTCTTTTAGAGGTTCGTAAAACCCAAAATAACAATGAGCAATTTACCCCACAAATTTAAGTTTTAGTTTATTTGTTTACGATTGTAATATGATTAGCATTAATCTGGTAAACGTTGCTTTACTTACTAACAGGTAGAAGATGTAAACCAAAAATTCAGCCATCTAACCAAACTTGAGGAATCTAGATGGCAAAACACTGATAATACAAGCAAAAAAGTCTTTCGGGTGAGTTTCTAGGTTTTATAACCAAATTTCTCATATAGACTTTTCTGCTTTAATTGTTTATCTTTTAAGCTTTTAAAACATTTAGCTTCAGATTTTTCATCATCGTACAATGTAACCTACATGTTACCCACTCTTTGTATTAATTCTTTCTCTAGTAATGTTTTGAACTCAAAAGTTTCTGGTTATTCCACGTTCTTATAATGTTCTGGATACTTTTACAGAAAGAAAAAGGAAATGATCAACACAAAATTCAGGATAGTTATTTCTGGAGAGAGGAAGGTTGAAGAGACTGAGGTTGAAGTGGGGCACACGCACAGAATTTCTAAGTTACTAAATGCTGGATCTGTGCATGTTTGTTTTAGCTTTAAACTGTGCACATTTCACTGTAATACCAGGGGTTGCAGTAGGAGATAATACACTTAATGCTTGATATGTACCAAATCTTCCAAGTACACAACATGTATTAACTCATTTAATCTTCACAACAGTCCTTTAATGTGGGTGTCATTATTTTCATTTTACAGTTGAGGAATCTGAGATCCAGAAACATTAAGTCACTTGTCCAAGGTGGAGCTGGGTTTCAGGCCAGGCTTTCTCATCCCAGATGTGTGTTCTAAACAATACAATGCCTCCTCTCTGATTTTTAGTATTATAGCTAATGTATTTTAAAATAAAAGAACTATTCAAATAGTAAAAATTAGAATATCTGTTTTCTTCCCTATACTTTATTTTGTACATTTTCCTCTGTAAGATTTTTCTTGTTAGCATGATAAACTCCCATTATTTTTGTAGTAATTTTTTCCCTAGGCATGTTTTGAACTGGAAAGTTTCTGATTCAAATGGATAATTTTCAAACCACCTTAGGGCATTGCCAGTTTACCTATTAATTTTGGAAAAATGTTTGTGCTTATAAAATCAAGTTTCTACATTGGTCTTTTATTGTGCTATATATTCCAATTAAAAACACTTTGAATCCTACATGAGGGAAGAGGTTAAAATGTTTAAAGAACCTTATAAAATTGTTTCACTAATGAAATCTCATGACACAGACCCTGAGGACAATGATGAAATTTAGTAAATTTCTAACCTGCTAACCAATGAAGGATGCTTGAACATTTTGTAGCTACTGTGGGTATTTCTTTTTGAGATTAAATCTTGGAGACATTAATAACTTCAGTGGTGCAGGTTGTGATTTTTTTATTAGAGCCTTGTAATGTCTTCTTTTATCACCAGGTGTCTCCCTCATCCTACTCTATTAGATTAGTTTTGTTTATTCAGGAATCTTTGTACTTGCCTGTCAGTACTGCTCTTTCCTACCTCTTATTCATTGGCCTCTCCATCAGCCTTGTTTTCTTCCTCTGTGTTAGTGTTTAGCTATGTTTAATGGTGTTACCTTTGTTTACATTAAGAATAAAACTATACTAGTGATATCCACATCTCCCTCTAGTTAATCTGTACCTATCTCTTTTTCACTTACAGACAAGCTTCTTGAAAAATTTGTATTTACTCTCATTATTTTGATTGCTGCTTATCTCTCCAACTCACTGCTGTTCAGTTTCACTCCTCTTTATTACTCTCAAACAGTTATAACCAAAAGTATTGACTCACTAGTTGCTAAAGTTATTAGAGACTTAATTATAAAATCAAATCCTTCTGCCTTATTAAATGTGGTCTACTCCCTCTTTATCACTTAGCGGTCTGTGATATTCAGAATTCTTCAACTCTCTGCTCCCCTTCCATGTACTTTCTGTGAATTCTTACCCTGTGATGATTCCTAAAACTGTATTTCAAACTACACTTATTCCTTTAGTTCTAAATATCCTGATTCAGTATACCTTAAAGTTGGTGTATGTCAAATTGAAATCATCTTGCCACACACTGGTGTTTCCCTTTCTCAGACAATGGTATTACCATCTCATCAGGTGCTCAAGATAGAAACTTGGGTATCCTCTTTGGTACTTTTTCTTTTCTCTTTCACGTCTTTATCCTACACACATTCAAGGTGATCGCTAAGTTGTGTCAGCTGTGTCTTCAATTTGTTCACTGTTTTTCACTTCTTTCTCACTTTAACTGCCAACATCTTTTCCCTTATTATTGCAGTAGTCTCCTTCCTAAATGACTTGTAACCCTCCAGTCCATTTTCCAGGGTATATCGAGAGTAACCTTTCCAAAAGACAAATCTGATAACGTTAATTTCCTGATTAAAATTATCAATAATCTCTTCCTATTTTTTAAGATTTATTTATTTATGCATATAAGAACAGGGGTACAGACCAGAGGTACAGGGAGTGAGGGGATTCACCAGAGACAGAGTGGGAAACGGAACAGGCAGACAGCCTGAAAGACACTGCTGAGAAGGTGCAGCAGGCAAGCTAGAAGAGGTCTGCTGCACCATGTGGGTCAGCTTCCTGGCCGGAAATCGAACTTGTGCTACAGTGGCTGCAGATAGCTTCATAGTGCTGCAACTTAACCTCTTGCGCCACCAGGGAGACCCAATAGTCTCTACTCCTTTGTCCTACATGCATCAGATTTTATAATCTAGCTATTGCCTGTCTCTTGTCAGATTCTCCCTTTCCTTTCACTTCTGGCTTGGCAAGCATGTTCTTCTCTCTACCCAGCACTTTCCTCACCCCATCTATTAACCTAGCTTGCTGGCTTCAGCTTAGTTACTACTTCTTGTCCTCTTTTCTTGAGGACAAATTAATCTAAAGATTTAGTGTTAGCCTTGTTTTCTCTTACAGCCCCTGAGTTTATATCTAACATGATATTCATCATTCTTAGTAGTCTTATCTAACTCTTCTGCTGTGCAGTTGTGAACTCCCTGAGGGCAGGAACTTTGTCTTTTATTTTTTGATCATCTTACATGTTTAGTATTTAGTCAGAACTTAGTAAGTATATGATGAATGTATTATAATTTTTATGTATGCTTTGTTTTTTTCTAGTAAGTACTTTTAACAAATGTCATAATTTCTCTTTACAGAAAAAAGTTGTCTCAGGTATAGTGAATAAACCCAAACAGGATGATGGTGGAAGAATTGCAGCAAGAAATCGCCTTGCTGCCATAAAAAATGCAATGAGAGAGAGAATTAAGCAGGAAGAACTTGTTGCTTCAGCAGACTGTGCAATGCCAAAAGAAGTTGATAAAATAGTGTTTGATGCTGGATTTTTCAGAGTTGAAAGTCCCATTAAGTCATTTTCAGGTTAGTTTTTCTGCTGAGACTACTAAAGAGAAATATTTGAGTTTAATGGTAGCATTTATAAGAGTGAAAAAAAGTTTTCACGTGAAAGGACATGAGCGATGTATGATTTCTGGATAATAAATTACATCTTTACAAACACATGCAAATCACATTTTGATGGATATAATTAGATTATCTTGGGTGTGATATGTCTTCTAAAATTGCTTTCCGGGCCTCCCTGGTGGCGCAGTGGGTTAAGCAACATACTATGGGGCTGACCGCAGCCACTGCAGCTCGAGTTCGATCCCTGCTGCCGGCCACGGAGGGGACCCACATGGTGCGGCAGACCTCTCCTGCTGTGCCCACTGCTCCCCTCAGCAGTGTACTTCTGTTGACCTGCCTGTTCTGCTCCCTGCTCTCTGTGGTGAATCCTCTCACCACCCCCCACACACACACACCTCTGGCCAGTGCTTGTGTGCATAAACAAATAAATCTTAAAAAAAAAAAGTGAGTTAACATTTAAAAAAAAAATAAAATAAAACTGCTTTCCTATTTTTAAAGTGATTTCATATCCTTTATTACCACTTAACTCCACAATACTGTGAGGTGTAAGGCACAGAATCCCACCAGGTTAAGGGACATGGTGGAAGCATGGGAAGCTGGGTGATCTTCTTCAAGTTAGTTGGACTAGAATTTAAGATGTAAAGGAAATTTAGGTGGCAATCATCATACTTCTTTAGATATATTTTAAGGAACATGTGAAAGGTAGGTATGGTTAATTTTCATTAGTATTAAAACTTGTATTCAGGAGTTATTGAAACATAATAAGTGTACTAATTTCCTAACCTTGACATCAGTTTTTAATACTTCAGCAAGCCATCCTTATGATTTTCTCACTGTGGCTGTATTTTTCAAATGCTATTTTCATAGACTATCTTTACCACTAGATTGAATTAGATTGAAATTATTTATCAGCCCTAAAACAAGAAGTCGTAGTTGAAGTAATCTGTTCCTTAAATCTTAGTCGATATGCCTATTAGTGCTTCAAGTGCTAGATATATATTTTTGAGGCGAAAGGGGCCAAATCCTCTTCAAGTACTTAACTGCCCATTAGAAAGTTTTCTGAAAATGAATCTAAGCTGCTATAATACTTACATTAAAGTTTATCACCTCAAGTATATTATAACCTCCCTATCAGTTTAGGTAGCACACATGATATGGGTTTAGTGTGCTCTTACTCTGAGTGGCTGTCCTCCCTGGACACCTGCGAACTGCCCACTGCTAATAACATTTCTCCTGGCTACTCACTTCCTAAGGATCCCAGAGCTTCTACAGCTATGAACTCATCACCGTCTTTTCTTTCCTATACTCACCTGAGTGCTTATGACTAGGGAGATTAAAACTTTGGGCAAAATCAATTATTTTTAGGTTGAGTTTTTGTTATAGAGCACATAGTTTATGTGAGGCTTGTTATAAAACAGTGGTCCTCTAAGAAGCCCCACTCATCACAATTTGTCATCCCCTAGAAGCAACCATTTTCTAAATAGTCTTAGAGTTTTAAGCTACTGACCTCTCTCTAAGTAAGATGTAGATTTTTTTTTTCCTTTGGTTCTCCTGGTCTTTCTTTCAGAAACACATATTTTTTTCTCCTGGTAAAAAGGCTGCCTTTGTCATTCTTTCTGAGAACTCTATTTTCTGAATGTTCTGTGTTATACCATTCTGTACTTATTTTCATAAGTACACTATCTTATGTTTCTGAGGATATTCATGATAGCTTTTCATATAAGCTTTTTTCCCTTGTATAGTCACTGTTTCTTCCAGAATACTTTTATCTTCCTAGGGGTATTTTCTCCATCTCATATCAAAGGCTTTCCTAGCTGTCTGGTGATCATTCAGTACCTGCTGACAGCTAAGAGTAGGGTTCTACGTGGCAGCACATGGTAGAATCTTTAGTTGGGGGGGTTAGCTGGACCTTTATGCTGAGAACCTACACATGACTGTGTTTCTCTTCTCATGGGCTGGATTTTCCAGAGACGATTCTTCAGATCTTCTGTCTGGAGAATGTAATTCTGTCTGCCAGCCTTTCCAGGTTCATGTGTGGGGAAAAGGAATGTCTCAATAGTTCATTTGCAAACAGTCATTTAATACCCCTATTTTCCACAAAGTACCCTGTGTTTCAATTGTACCTGAGGTTTTGTTTCACTTTTCCAGCTTTCTAATTTTTACAGTCAGGTATTTACACTTGCCTAGCTGTACAGAATGAGGAAAGGAATCTGGATTCAGTCGTTCTTTAAACTGACTCTGAACCAGTCCTCCTGCTTTTAGCTCCATTTTTATCTCTGCTTCCAGAGATACTTGAGGTCACCAATCCTTTTGAGGTTTAATGGTATAAGTTGTGTTGATTTCCATCTTTTCTGATGTGTGTCTGGGTATTTTATATTGAGACTAAGTAATATCCCACTCACCCATCTACATTACAGCTTCCATATTTTCTTATTTTTGGTTTCTTTTTTAATTTCCTTTGTCCTTGTATTTCTTTTTTTTTTAAGATTTATTTATGCACACAAAAACTGGGGTATAGGCCAGACGTGTGGGGCATGTGAAGATTCACCAGAGACAGAGTGGGAAACAGAACAGGCATATCGATCGAAACACACTGCTGAGGGGAACAGTGGGCACAGCAGGAGATGTCTGCTGTGCCATGTGGGTCACCCCCCTGGGCAGGGGCAGGGATCGAACTCTTGCTGTAGTGGCTGTGGTTTGCTTCATAGTGTGTTGCTTAACCCACTGTACCACCAAGGAGGCCCCTGTTCTTGTCTTCTGCCTTTTAAGGTGCTCTCTGTTAACCTTAGAGTAGTGTGTGTCAAGAGAAAGCAATCTAATATATGTGTTCAGATAATAATGTATCTTACTGAAAGTCCCAGGCATTTTAAAAAAAACAGGCAACAGAGCCTAGTTGGTAGTGGGATAGGAAGCAGCTTCCTGATTACAGTGAAAAGTAAATGAAATAAATTTTTGGTTTCTCTCATCTTCTAGGACTTTCTATCTCTTCTGATAAAACCCCTAAATCTGTCAGCAAAGCAGTATCTGAAAGCAAGCCTGCGATGGACCTGCCACGACAAACTGTGTCACCAGAGAATCCTGATCCGCAGAATTCCAAAAACAAACGCGTTGAGAAGACTCTCCTATCAACTGTTCCTGAAAACAGGTATTTCTTTATGGATTAGGAATTTTTTTTTTTAAGATTTATTTATTTATGCATACAAGCACTGGGGCACAGGCCAGAGGTGTGGGGAGTGGTGGTGAGAGGATTCACCACAGAGAGCAGGGAGCAGAACAGGCAGATCAACGGAAGTACACTGCTGAGGGGAGCAGCGGGCACAGCAGGAGAGGTCTGCTGCACCATATGGGTCCCCTCCCTGGCCGGCAGCAGGGATCGAACTCATGCTGCAGTGGCTGCGATTTGCTTCATAGTGTGTTGCTTAACCCACTGCGCCACCAGGGAGGCCCTGGATTAGGAATTTAACAGGTACTGACCGTACATATCATGCCAAGTTGTTAACCTGGTAAAATATGTAATTCATGTATTTTTATCTGCCATCCGTCAATACAATAATCTGAAGGTACTTTCTAGAAAGACTGGTACAAAAGTGCTTACCTCCAAGCGATCCTGAAGAGATGGATCAGCACTGTTGTTTTGTAGATGATGAAACTGGAGCTCAGTTAACTTGTCCCAAAGTTCTACAGGACTTACCTCCCCATTGATGACTATTCATCAATCTGAAATCCTAAGCTTGTTTCCTCAGTTATAAAATAGAAATAATGCCTAAATATTCTAGGGTCACCGTGAAGTTTAATTACAAGAGACATACATATTTCTTATAAAACATGCTAAGAACTTCAGGATTAAATATTTCATGCTGTACATAACAAGTATTATCCATTTCAGCTATATAATAACTGAGTTGTTGCGTCAACCCTCCAGAAATCAGCATGATGTTCACCTTTCTTTAGTATGTAACTCTGGATCTGGTTGCTGTCCAAAGGGTTGCTGATAAAGTGGCCAGCGCAGTTAACAGGCTTGTGAACTTTCTGGGGAAGAGTATATTTGTTTTGTAAGCTATAGTCCAAAACTAATCCATAAGGAGAAGACATAATATTGGACTACAGTCCCTCTTTCAGCCAGAAGGATAATCTCAAAACATAGGTCAAAGGATAGCAGTATGTTTAATTACCTGGACACAATGCTGCTCTTTTTCTTTTTTCAGTAACAGCATAAAAGAAGCTGCTCAGTGTCCTGGATTGCAAGGTTTAACTGAAGTAAGCCATGTAAGTTCTATTCCCAGGTGGTATATAGCTAGGCATATTATCTACTTGTATTATTGCTTCTAGGAATTCCATAATTTCCATTACAAATCTAAATAAGTCATATAAAATGACTGTTCTTGTTTCAAAGTCTTTGGCTTATTTGAGGCCACAGTACAATTTTTGTATTCTTCAACTCACATCAAGATTATTTTTATAAACATTTTTACTGTAACATAACCACACATATGTATATATTATTACAAGCTGCTTTTGCAACACAACAGACTTGAGTAGTTATTTCAGGGACCCTACAGTTCACAAAGCCTAAAATACTTACTATCTGGCCCTTTACAGAAAATGTTTGCCAATTGCTGGAGTATAGGTACTTGCTGAGAAACTTTCCTTCAATCATACTTTTGCTATAGTTTTATCTTACTAATTGTTCAAGAAGTAAGATTTACACTGTTCTTTATCCTTATGTTTTTCTTATTTCTAATAACAGTAAGATTTTTTTTTTCCATTCATTTCAATTTCTGGTAATTAAATGCAGTCACTATTTTTTGCTTCCAGGATGTAAATATAAGTGACATATACTTTGAAAGGAGTCGTTTATCCAGTGAAAGAATGAATTTGTCCCCATTTGCCAGTGAAGTAGCATATAATATTAATACTGATAAAAAGGAAGAACTTTCAGATGCTGTGGAAGGAATGGAACTAAATTCATCATTTACAGCACAGGATGTTTTTATGATTAGCCCTGAAAAAAATACATTACTGCAAGATAATACTTCACAGGAAGAAGAAACTAAAATTTCTCAGTCAGGTGAGATCTTTTTAACATATTTAAATGAAACTTTGTAAAACAAATGAACTTGGACTAATATAAATTACTGTAAATACTTCTGGATGTCTGTTTCTAGGAAAAAAGACTGAAAAATTGGACACTCATAAATATCTTGAATTAGTTTATGTTATAATACCCCTTTCTCTGCCACAAGCTTTATGAGGTAGACTTACTAAATATCAACAGATACTAACCCACATTCGCTATAAATAGTTTTATGCTTATTTGGGATCCTTTACTGTTAATAAGGTTTTAGAATTATAAAAATTCCTCTTTTTTTTTTTTTAAAGTTCTTCTTTTCAACATTCAAACCTTCCTTCAGAATGCCTTATTTTTCTTCCCTAGTGCCTTTCATACCTGCTTTGTTGTGATTGTTCTTCAATAGGAAAGACCCATGTGTTTTTGTTATCATACATGATAGTCTCACCTTACTCTCTGGGACTATTGTGATTAGGCCTAAGGTAAAATAAACATAACCTTGGCAAGACATTTCGTGTCCTCCAACTATCTCATGTAGTTTTTTGGGGTTCCTTTAATATGACAAGCATGGGTTCTGATTATTGCACACTTTAATAAAATTAAGGTTGAGATTTTTATTAAAAATGTTATAGCATAAGATTATCTATGTTTTTGTCCTAGTGTTTGATGTGTATGTAACTTTTCATAGTTTTCAAGACTTTGTCTATTTCTAACAACCTTAGAGAATATTCTTTAAAAAGTTAATTTTTTTCCTTTCAGTACCATTTGATAATAAAAGCCTCACTACTGAATATCATCTTCTTGATTCTGTAAGTTTTCCAACTTAATTTGAAAAGTTGCTCTGTATTCTAGATTTGTTTTATGAAATGAATATTACTAATTTTAAAATTCATATGCAAAGTTTAAAATTTATATTTTGCCATTGTTTACTCAGAAATCTATTCATTATTCTTATCTAAATGGGAACAAAATTTCATGTTTATTTGCTTTTAAAAAGAGTAGGTTTTAGTATTAAGCTCTAGGAGTTATTTCCCTATATGACTGGGGTATCGCATTGGTTATGACATATATTTGAATAAGTTGACTTGGACTACAGTAGTTATTTCTAAGTGTTACAAGAAACTTACAAGGCATTGTTTTTGTCCATCTGAAGCACACAGTTGGGGAGATAATAGCTATGCTACCTTCTGTCATCACTGGTTATTTTCATTCTGATTTTTTTAAGATTACTCTGTGCACTGCTATTTTATTTAGAAGTTCCCTAGCTTTTGCATTTGGTGACTCCTTGCCTCTAAATCTAGACTTTTAGTTCTTTAGTTATTCTGTGAAGGCTTCCTGTAAAAGCTTTCATCTCTCCCATGTTAATTTACATTTAGTCACAAGTAATCATAGGGCATGTAAGGCTGACAATGCACACGTTTAATCTTGTAGTAAGATAATGTTTATACTTTGTAATCATAACACACAATTTAAGGAACCTGTTTCCTTTATTTGCTATAAATTCCTCTTAAAGCAAAACCTTCCTGGATGCTGGAACTGTGACATGAATGAAATAGTACTGTCTTTGTCTACTAATTATTTACAACATTGGTTTTCAGTCTCCCAATATATCTTTATTACAGTGATCTCAAGTAGGACCTTCATCAGGTGATTTTAAAATATGCCAGTGTTGACAACTCTACCTTGAATTTCTCCAGGACCAATTGCTAAAATGGGTCAGGGAATGGCCCTGATTTGCTAATATTTGATCTCATAATATAAAAAATTCATTAAGGCATGTAGATCAAACAGCAATTTTTTCTAGCCTCACAAAACCTGACAAAGGACTTCCTTAAACCACTAAATCCTTAATAACCTGTGTATATCTTTATTTTCATTATCTTTCAAGATGTCTTCTGTGTGTTTGGGCTTCCGGGCTACCCTGTGTCCCAGGAGCAGAATGAGTCATGCTGCTATGACCCGCCCTCTGCTCTTTCTTGGTCTCAGCCTTCTTTAATCATGACGAGACCTAGAGGGTAGGGACTTCAGCATCAGGGCAGTTTGCATAAACCTGATTTAGTGCTATTATTTCCAGATCTAATCTCTGAATGAATGGTTCTGATAATATATGATATAATAAGTAAATTTGGAAATTAATTTAGTATTTTATATATCGCTAATGATTATAAATACTTCACATTTATCTTACACATTATCTTTTAATAAATGTTAGAATCTTATAGTTTCATCTCCCTTTGATTTATTTTCTACTTCCATAAATATTAGAATTTAGGTTTATTTTTAAAATGGGTCCACCTGTCTGTCTTAGGCCAAAGTTACTGTTCTGTAGCATCATTTAAATCTGAAGTAGGACTTGAGGAGGAACAAAAACAGGATCCCAAGAGAATTAGACAAGGAAAATACCTATTAAATGCTATTTTGTGGAGTAGGATTTGTGGAATATGCCTAAGTGACTTCAGATACGGCCTCAATTTTCTTTGTCCTGCATATGTAAATTAGTAATTTACATAATACTAATCACATTTTAGCATGCATTCTTAATACATCTTTTCAATTTAAATTATGTATTTGAAGTTAGATCCATAGAATAGTAGCATAATCATTTCTAGTCATTTTATTGTTACATAGGAAAAATGTTATATTTGTTATTAAAGAGTCCACTATTAAACTGCAGTGTAAATTGGTGGAACTCTAATATACTTTGGTAACTTCTCTAAATTTCTTCTCTAGCCTGGCCTAGAAACTGCAGTAACCCATTCACAAGTGGAGAAGAGACATCAGGAATATGCCAGACACGTTTCTTTTGGTGGGAACCTGATTGCCTTTTCACCTCTTAGGCCCCTCAATGGAGAACAACCAGAAGAGCTTTGAATTTAAAATCAAACATTTTTCTTCATATTGTTAATGCTGTGATATATTCTTAGATTATTGAAAAGTTCAAGACTATGTATTTGTATTCACTTCATTTATATAGGCCATACAATATTTTAATATAGTTTATCAAAGTGTGTTTTAGTTATGATACTATTTCTGGAGGGAAGTGGGGTATATTTTTGTACACCAACCATGCAGAATAAAAATATGGTGCCTTGCCTCTCTTGTTTAAAATATGTAAGTTTAAAGCTAAGTTTAAGAACTTATAAACATTCTTCAGCTTAATCAAAATAACATTAAACACTGATAGAAATATTTGCATATTTTATACTGTATTCTTAGTTTGAACACTTGAATTTGATGATGTTGAAGAGTTTGATATGTTGTATTTGCCAGGGTATGTTAAATTTCTTTAGATGAGCTCTCTGGATCCTGAAACAGTTTACATGCTGCAATTTCAAATGCTTACATTATCAAAAGTGCTCTTTAAACTCGTGTCTTTTTCTTTTCATTTTCTCATTGACATGACTGGCAGCCTTTGAAGTAAATGTCTTCCCTCTGAGAGAATTATGTCAATACTTAGTATCTTTGAGATGGTTTCCCTTATAAAACTCTCATCTATTGAATTCTATAGGAGACAGCCAGTAGAATAACAGAGCACCAAGAAAATTCAGAGTAGCTAAAATTTCTAACCATATCTGGATCTAGTTATTTGTTCCAGCAAGAGTTGAGGTTGCAGATATTTACTAAACAAGCAGTAACTTTATGGATAGGCCCAGAAGATTAGAGGTTTTCAAGCAAGGAAAAGAAGTGCATCGCGTTTGGTTGTAGGCTTGCTGGAAAGGTTAGTACCTGTTAAATCCATGTGAGAAGTTGTGGACTATATGAAATGCTGGTTTAGAAAAATGTTCTCAGAATGCCTAATCTTGGGGTTTTTTAAGAGTCCAGGGCCATGAACATGTAAATAGGTTGGTGCAAAGTAACCCAAGACTTAGAATCTCTGTAAGTCATTATACAACATAAAATATATGCCTTTAAGGGTAAAGCGGTTGAAAATAAGACAGTATCATGAAACATGGTTTTTTTGGGTGGAAGAGGTTAATAAGATGTACTGTTGCTTAGAAAACTTTTGGCTGTTAGACGAGTTTGAGTTCTTTTTACTAAAAAATAAGAAAATGTATTATTTCACAAGTTCTGAATTTGATTTCAGGTACTTGATCAGTTCAATGATGGCATCAGCTCCAACATTCTGCCCAAAGTTAATTCACTCATTCTTGGTGTGGGCTTTTCCTGTAAGGCTGGGTACTTTTGGAGTCAGGAAATGGCTGGTAGTGGTAACAAAAGAGATTATATTGCCCATTTTAGACACAAAGGAACCAAGGTTCAGAGGATTTATTTTTGTGTTAACCAAGTTCCATCTTTCCCCAAAGCTTAGGTCTTCCCATTTATTTAACAATCGAAACTAGAATGTTAGGATAAGGAATTTAATTTTGAAATACATCATTGCAGTTGCTGGAAGACCTGCTGGTAGATAACCCTCAGCTATCATTCTAGGTAAGGAGAGCCACTTTACCCTAGTTCACACACGGTTTCCCAGGTAGCCTGAATTCATTGAAGTGAGGATATAGGGACCTATTCCCCTCAGCACTCTGTAAACAATCATCCCAGCTTCAGAACCACTACAGGTGGTACAGTGGGGTGAGGCATCAATACCCACTCAGTTCCCACCCAATCCTGAACCATCTGATCCCACAGCTGTTAATTGGAAGAGCATGCCCTCAAAATTGTGGAGAACCCAACCTGTGACAATTACCAATTTAAATGATTTAAGATGATAATGTAGAAACAATATTTGGCTGTGTTACCCTACCCCATCCTAGTTTTGAAATTTTATTCATCTTTGGGCTTGCTGGTAATAAAAGGGCAGAAAAGTATATATAAGAATGTTGATCGGGCCTCCCCGGTGGCGCAGTGGGTTAAGCAACACACTATGAAGCAAACCGCAGCCACTGAAGCACGAGTTCGATCCCTGCTGCCGGCCAGGGAGGGAACCCACATGGTGCGGCAGACCTCTCCTGCCTCGCCCGCTGCTCCCCTCAGCAGTGTACTTCCGTTGATCTGCCTGTTCTGCTCCCTGCTCTCTGTGGTGAATCCTCTCACCCCCCCACACCTCTGGCCTGTACCCCAGTGCTTGTACGCATAAATAAATAAATCTTAAAAAAAAAATGTTGATCAAGGAAACTACTAAGTTTATTTAATATATAACATTATTTTTCATTTTTGTACCATGTATATTTCTTGTCCCGATGAAATTCCCATCACCAACTCACCCGTGCACCATCACCATAGTTCCTTGTGCTCTTCCCACCCCTTTTGTTCCTTCCCCCTCTTCCTCCCCTAGTGAAAGTCTCAGATTTATAGTTGCCTGTTGATTTTGATTTTTAATTTATTGTAATTTTTTTCCTTAGTCCATTATTTGGAAAACAAATTATTTATACTGATAATATTTTTTTCCCTTTACAAATCTGGCAGTTTCATGAAAACCAAGAGAACCTATGGAAAGATAGTCTCATATCAATATCAAATACTGATTTGAAAGCAGTGTAGTATAAGTCTAGAGAGAGAAAATAAGATTTAAAAGGAGTCAGATATACCAGAATACTAATAGATTATGAGACATGGGTCATCTATGGGTAAATTTGCTTTTTGCATTTCCTGACTATATCTACTTAAGTGAGAAAATAGAGATTTCCTTGGTTTTTATAAAACTAGAAGATGGGTTAATTTTGCATAGTAAAAACATTTTAGCAAATACAGAAAACATTGGGAGACCTTAGTGCAATATTAATATTGTTACATATTTCTTTTTCCATTGAGAACTCTGCATTATCCAGAATAAACAGCCTCCATAAAGACAGGTAGCTTTTAGATTAAGTTTATTAAATGGATGATTTACAAGAAGGATGTCCATGAATAGATATGAAAATGCTCTCTAATAGTGGAACATAAAATTCAAACATGGAAGGTTACATTCAACTTCATTTTTTTTATAAGTATCCACCCCTTTTAAGATTATATCATATTGTGGGTAACACTGGTGAGATCAATGTCACCAGAAATTCCCACTTTGCTAATTTCCTGGAGGTTTCTCATCCTGTGGTTGTACTGCAACAAGTGATTGTCATTGACAGCAACCTTGTAGGTTTCAGGTTCAACCAGTACTTGTATCTGAAATATCACAAACAGAGTTGTTAGAATGCCCATTAATTTCAAAACCAGTCTGATCTGAGTTCAAGATATCCAACATGTAATCTTTATGATGATTTTTTGAACTGATTAAAGTTGAGAAAAAGTAATTTTACTGCAAAAATAAACTCCAGATTATTCTAAGATTTGAATAAAAGATAAAATTGTTAGACTATTATGTAAGTGAAGTCAAAGGAAAAGATTAATGACTTGTCTACCAAAAATGTTTTTGTATCACCTAAAAGTAAAGCTCTAACAATCTCCTAATAGAATGACAAGTGTTATAAAGTGATAATAGTCATTTTTGGCAACATACTCTTCCAACACGTATGTCCCTTTGGAAGCAGCTATTTGGCCATATCTAAATTTTAAAATGTACATTCTTTGAATAAAATCATTCCCTTTGGAAGCAAAGATTTATCAGAATAATTTCACAGTATTTTAATAAAATCTTTCCAGGTTTTGTTTGGAATATCCCCATACTCCAAAATTTTCATCAATAAATTACCACATAAGTAGACAATGAAACACTAAATAAGAATGTTATGTTTGGAAAGATATCCACCAAATGTAGAATATGGTCCCCATTAGTCTCTGCCTTTAAGGAGCTCAGTCTAGCTGTTTTATTGCTAAGTCTACATCAACCCTAACCCAACACTGTTGAAGCAGTGCTTTAAAAATTGTATGTCAAGGGCCTCCCTGGTGGCGCAGTGGGTTAAGCAACGCACTATGAAGCAAACCGCAGCCACTGCAGCACGAGTTCAATCCCTGCTGCTGGCCAGGGAGG
>JAGFMF010011823.1:10911400-10933066 GCA_019455555.1 Galemys pyrenaicus
CTCACCGCCCCCCCCCCCCATACCTCTGGTCTGTGCCCCAGTGCTTGTATGCATAAATAAATAAATCTTTAAAAAAAAAATAAAAAATAAAAAAAGAGTCTATTTCTCATTTCCAGAAGAGGGGGTGAGGGGCCTGAATGGATCTGGGGGTGAATGATTCCAGTCATGTTCCAACCTACTAGGCTTGGTTTCATGGGATAGGTAAAAGTACTGATTAGTTGTCCAGGACAGTTGATAAAAATTGATTTCAAATGTGCTGAGGTTCTAGAGTATTCCCCATAAGTAGTAGTTGATATTATTATATAAGAGTAGCATTAACTTACTTTGAATGGTTTACCACTTTCAAATGGGAAAGTGGACAGTCTTTCTTCCTTTCCCCAGTTATTATCCATCTTTGTATTGCAAACGATGACCCTCTTGTTGTCCTCATTGAAGCGTGGGTTAAAGTGGAAGGCGACATCATTCCCTTTCTTGAAATCCAAAGCAATTCTGTTTTAAACCAAAGACCAGGATTAGTAAAATGACCCAATTTGTACAATTGCATTAAGTAAAGAACACATAATCTTCGAAAGAGCAAAGCATTCTACAAAATCAGGGGAAATTTTCCAAATGGAAAGCAGATAAGCCAGAGAATAGTTTCAAAGTGGTAAAGCTATTAGGCCGAGTAATGTACCACCATAGTATTTAAAAGCAAGCAAGGCAGCATAGGCGTGGCAGGGCTGAGCACTGTGTTTGAAAGAAATAGCACATCATCTGATCAAGTGAAAAAGCAACCCTTTTCAAAGGCCAGAGATTTATCCCATCACTCTTGCTTAAACCCCTCCCTTCCCAGATAAGACTCTTGCAAAGAATTGGTCTATAAAGAATTGGTCCATAACTTGCCATTTACCAAAGATGAGTCACCAAAAAGGAAGAACAATATATAAACAAAGGATAGAAAAATAATGAAATTTTTCCATACATATTTCAAGTAAACATTGCCATGGAACAGAATAACACTGTTAACATTCTACCATGAGATTAAAAATAATTTTAATGATGAACTAATCAGAGAATGAAGGAAAAAAGTTCAAAGCAGGACTACAAGAATTCAAGCAAGACCTGGCCACAACCCATAAAAGTGGAAGAGAACTGACCAAAAAAACAGAGGAGAGGAAAATCTGAGGGTCCAACAAAAATAGAACACTCTAACTGCTCTGATGGAAGTGGTTCCCTAAACACTGTATGTCTTTGAGTCTGTATCTGGGCTTTTATTTTTTTCTTTGGTCTGTTTGTCTACTCATGAACCAGGAACATGTTTTCCTTTTTTTTTTTTTTTTTAAAGATTTATTTATTCATACACACAAGCACTGGGGTACAGGTCAGAGGTGTGGGGGGGTGAGAGGATTCACCACAGAGATTGGGGAGCAGAACAGGCAGATCAACGGAAGTACACTGCTGAGGGGAGCAGCAGGCGAGGCAGGAGAGGTCTGCCGCGCAATGTGGGTCCCCTCCCTGGCGGGCGGCAGGGATCAAACTCGTGCTGCAGTGGCTTCAGTCTGCTTCATAGTGCGTTGCTTAACCCACTGCGCCATCAAGGAGGCCCAGGAACATGTTTTCTTTACTGGTTTAACAGATACTATAGGCTACCATTCTCTCATTGTTATTAAAAAAAAAAGGCAAGACAATATATGTTGACTATTTTTGCCTCTTTGTCTTTGATCACCTCATTCTATTACATTACCCTCTTTACTGCCTCTGCTCAGGAAAACCTTCAAGATTTCCTATTAGAGGTTCAGAGCCACTTAGAGGGCACATTCTGTCTTACATTGCAGACAATACTGTAAACCTCTTTCCTGCCAAGGTTGCTTTTAATACCAAGTAAACACAAGCCAATCACATACATATGAGCTATCAAATACCTGGGCTTTCCCATAATTAACCAAAAGGTTAGTCCTTCTAAAACAATAAGAATAAAGCTAGCATAATAGTTAATGTTCAGAATCCTGTTGTTATACTGTAAAGTCATGACAATAAATGAGTTAGATATTCCCGCCATTAAAGTCAAATTAATGAAACTGCTGGCTTAACCTTCTGACCTGGTTCCTTCTTGGATACTAAGCAAACACAAGTCCTTGTTAAGGTCGTTTCTCAGTGTGCTCCACAGAGCAGTAACATCTGAATCAGTTGGTGCTCTTGATTGAACACAAGGTCTGCTACTAACAAATGATTCTCTATTTTGATTCCCCTAGTAACTAACAAGTGCAACCATAAATGTATCTTCCAGTGATTAAATTTACAGAGAAAGGATGAAGATAGTCACTCAGCAGTGGAATTTATATTTGATTAATATCTAATGTCTATATTTCTTCTTCAGTGGAAGGGAAGATATTGTCATCTCTACCACCTCAAACATTCCTTCTCCCCCTTTCCCTCCACTGTTACTCTTCACATAGCATTTGCAAAACCAACGAATAATTTTTTCATTTTACCATCATCTTAACCATTTCAACCAAAAGTAGCTTTGATCTGCCACAGCCTCAGTCTACCAGTCTCAGTCTACATCTCTAGTGTTATTGGAGCTGAAGTTTCTAGTACAGTAACCCTAAATAAGGCACAGATACAGGTGTGGTTCTATAGGTTAGAGGTTGTGGGAGGAAAGCAGCTATGAATAAACAGTGACTGTTATGTGAATAGGATAAATGTGCTACCTTCTGTTATGTTGGGAGGAAAGATGGCTAAGGGCTAAGGTAGAGGATAGAATATGTTCTATAGCTTGCTGTGAGGCAAATATGTGACTATAGAAGCCGCATGGCTGAGTGGAAAGAAGAATTGGTTTAGGGCAGTTACTACCTTATTGAACCAGAGGAGGCTGGCTGGAGGTGGAGTCAAAGGGCTATTTGAATGCAAAGTGATCAGATCAGAGGCTGAGTCTGTAACTCTCCAGGTAACAAAGCTCCCGGTGATTTACCTGACACCAGGGGATTCTGACTCTGTCCTAGTACCCAGTGTGAAGATGGAAGTGGCAGCTGAGCATGCAAGAGCTGAGTCTACAATGTGACTTACACACTGGCAGGGAGGTTTGCACAAATACAAGGACAGAGTAGTAACATTTTCAAGCTCTTTGAGTATCTTGGAACTATATCCAGTAGAATCTTTTTTTTTACGCTAACCTTTGGTGGGCATCTAAACATAAAGTAGACACTGGGTATTGTAGACGCTTTATGACTCAGAACTGGAGTGATGGCCAAATATGACCTTACAAAGGCCCAACTTGCCTTTAATTCTAAGACTTTCACTGACAGGAAGAACCAACAGAATGGGTCTTTCTGCTCCCCCTCTTTGTCCTCACAAAATAAAATTCTGTTTTATTCTTGTTCTGGGAGAAAAACAAGATTTGGCAAAGGAAACCTTGTCTCTTGGGGGGAAACATACTAACTCATGGGCTAATGCCATACTATGGTATCACCAAGATGCTAAATGCACAGTTTTAAAAATTTTATTAAAATCCAAAGCCTAACTTTTATTCAAAACCAATCAACAAGTATATTAGATTTGTTAGTGTTAACTCTTTACCTGTTTGCTTTGGGCCTCACTGTGCCCATAATTGTTATCAGCATGCGGGGCGTGACTCCAGTAGGCAAAGTCAGGTCATAAGGCACAGTCTAGGAATGAAAAAATTACACGTGTGTTAAAGAGTCATGTTTTCTTGGGGAATGAAAGAAAAAGATGTCATTAAAAATCAATCACTATTGGGCCTCCCTGGTGGCGTAGTGGGTTGAGTGCCACACTGTGAAGCAGCCCAGCACAGCAGCGTGAGTTCGATCCCTGGCCAGGCAGGGGACTCACATGGCAAGGCAGACCTCTCCTGCCACGCCCGCTGCTCCTCTCAGCAGTGTATTTCAGTGGATCTGCCTGTTCTCTTCCCCACTCTGTTTCTAGTGAATCCTCTCACCTCCCATGCCTCTGGCCTATACCCCTGCTCTTGTGTGCATAAATAAAAGAAATCTTTAAAAAAAAAAACAACAACTCAATCACTATTAACATGCGTGAATAACACATATTTAAGCCATCCGTCCAGACTTTGGGGCTATCTTGCCCAGGGCCTGAAGAGGTAAGACTCCCTACATGTACTATTAATAATTAAAAATCAGGTCATCAGTAAATTGGTGTCAAAGGAATAACATAATCCCTTGGAGAACTATGTATCTCTCAGTACAAAGGCCATCCCAATCTATAATTCATTCTATAGACTATTTTTGGGAAAGGTTTAGGCTAGAACTTACAATCTACATTAACATTTGTGCCACTCTTCAGGTACACCCTTCACCATGGCCATGCTGCTCCCTGAGGGCAGAAGGTATTTACACCGATTCTACATAGTCCCCCAGGCCCAGATCCCTCTCTGCTACTGAACTCTTTCCTCCTGTCGACTTGTTTCCCTATTAGGCTATTACCTGCCTCTGGGATGTGTCTGAATCCCCACAGCTGGGATTTTATGCTTAAAATCCATTTACTACAATGTGTTCACTGTGTGGAACTCCAATCCCTAGGTCACAAAATTGTCTTTAGAAGGCTTTCCCAAAAGCAGATTACCTTGGTTCCCCCACATGTTCCTTCCCTCTTACGATCCTGGGCCAGTGATGGAACTCTCTATTTCCCCACTTTCTTGGGTGTGAAAATGATGAATGGTTATGGTTAAGCACACTGCTGACATGTGGTATGGACTCACTGATTATTAATACTGGTGATGAAACTTCCCACTACTATGATCTTAACTTGATTCATATTAAGGTAAAGCTGCATTATAGATGCCTCCAGAAGAGGGTATTAGCTTCTCTTTATACTCACAGCACACATGCTAAACTCAATATGCACAACAATTTTTTCACTGGACCAACATACATTGTAGCTCATTCTTGAAAGTGGCTCTGAGCTGTGAGTTTAAAGCCTTAGGTCTCCCTGAAGATCAGTGCTCAGAGACAGCCGTGGCCAGAGCACTGCATTAGCTTTGTCACAGTCAGCACACCAGTGACTAACTCCATCTCACCAGTGGTCCAGAAGGGGAGCCATAGGGGCCGGCAGCTGGATAGGCTCCAGGAGCACTTGGTTGTCCAGGAGACGGGTAGGCCCCAGGTCCACTTGGTTGTCCAGGGTAGGCTCCTGGGGCATTTGGTCCAGGATAAGCAGGTGCTGTTGGACCAGGGTAGGCACCAGGGGGCCCCTGTCCAGGGTAGGCACCGGGAGGAGCCTGTCCAGGGTAGGCACTGGGAGGAGCCTGTCCAGGGTTGGTCCCGGGAGGTGCCTGTCCAGGGTAAGCACCAGGAGGTGCCTGTCCAGGGTAGGCCCCAGGAGGTGCTTGTCCAGGGTAGGCCCCAGGAGGTGCCTGTCCAGGATAGGCCCCAGGATAGGCAGCCCCTGGGTAGCCCCCAGCCCCAGCAGGCTGGTTTCCCCATTGGCCAGGCCATCCTTGAGGGTTTGGGTTTCCAGACCCAGATACGGCATCATTAAGCTGAAAAGAAAGACATACATCATTACTAGATAATCACCAAAACAGAATTTTCAAAAACAACAGGGGCACGTAATCAAAAAAGTAGAGGGATTTGGTGAAGTATGAAACTCATATATCAATTAAAATATCTCCCTATTAACTAATTTTGCATTCTGAAGACTAAAGTTAGACTTTGGGGCTACAGGTGCATCATTGTGCCTCCCTTCATCTCAGATCTGTGGCTGTATTTTCATAATTTGCTGAAGCCGGGAGCTAGCCCTCTCCAATGTCCAAGCATGTGCTTTCTAAAGGACATGAAGGAAGCAGTCACAGAAGCTGGGAGGCTCAGACTGCTCCACAATCCCCCATGCCCACACCATCTCTCAACTCGGGATGGTGCGATCCACCACTTCATTTCCAGGCCTTTCGGTAGAGGGGGAACAGTTAGTGCTCTTCTTACTGAATCTTTCTTACTGAATCTTCTACTAGAGAAACAAGACCCACTCTAACAAGCCCTCATTAGACAGGTGGGGGCAGAGGAAGCCATGTAGTAGGAGAGTCGTGAGGGAAGCTGGGAATAAACACAGGCCCCCAATCTATGAGGAATGTGTATTTGAGTAAAACACAAATCACTTACTGAAAAGCTGTCCGCCATTTTCCTAGGAGGGGAAAAAAAAATAGGTTATCATTTGATCTTAAAAGATTTCACTCATTTCCATTTAAACTTAGTATCACAGGGCCTCCCTGGTGGCGCAAGGGGTTAAGCACCATACTATGAAGCATTTGCAGAAAGAGTTCAATCCCTGGCCAGGGAGTGAGCCACATGGCACAGCAGACCTCTCCTGCCTCACCCGCTGCTCCCCCTCAGCAGTATACTTCAATCAACCTGCCTGTTCTGCTCCCCATTCTGTCTCTGGTGAATCCTCTCATCCCCCATACCTCTGGCCTGAACCCTAGTTCTTGTATGCATAAATAAATCTTTTTTAAAAAATAAAAAATAAACAACATCACAAATAGTTCATTGTGTACTTCTAGCCAATCCACTGCCTTTCTTCTAACATAAGCCAGTAAATTCTGACAATATGCCAGGAGCAATAGTGTGGAACCACAAGAATGTCTCATCTTAGGGTGGGGATGCACTGCGGCTGGATTACCAGCCCCATTTAACTCTTGACTTACTCAGAATCACTCTGGCCTGTCTTCTGATGCTGGGAAGAGCAGGTCATAGGCCATACAGTGGAGGGAAGAAGAATGAGAAGGAAACAGTCCTCCCCTTCTCTAGGTGAAAAGTGTAAATAAACTGGCTTATCACTGGCACTCCTTCACCTTTATTCCCATGCTCTTTTTCCCACATATTTGGCAAAGTACCTATCTTCCTTTCTGTTCCCACTAACAGCCCCAGGTCATTGTCCGGGTTTTAGAAGGAAAGCAGAGTTGGTTGATTACAAGAGACAATGCTCCCTGATGCAGTCACTGCCAATTTTTCCCTTCTTTGCACACACCACGCCTGTAATGGGCCAGGCACGGTACTAGCTCCTAATGGGGTATGAGGACAACGGGCCAAGAGCTAAATGATCAGAGGACCCACTGCTCAGCAGGGCCCACACGACACTGCAAGCCACTGCCTGTGTTGAGGAAAGCACAACTTTATGTTGTGCCAAAGAGGAGAAGAGATGGCCTTGTTTGAGCTAAGCCTTCAAGGAGAGGTCAGATTTAGATGTGCAGCAAGGAAGCAAAAAGGCAGGTACAAGGTGCTTTTTTTTAAAATTGTCTATATTATCTTTTTTTAAAAAAAAAGATTTATCTATGCATACAAGAGCTGGGGTGTAGGCCAGAGGTGAAAGGATTCACCAGAGACAGAGCGGGGAGCAGAACAGGCAGACTAGCTGAAACCCACTGCTGAGGGGAGCAGCGGGCACAGCAGGAGCGGTCTGCCGCGCCATGTGGGTCCCCTCCCTGGCCGGCAGCAGGGATCGAACTCGTGCTGCAGTGACTGTGGATGCTTCATAGTGCTGAGACTTAACCCCTTGAGCCACTAGAGAGGCCCCACAGGTACTTTATAAAAAAGATATTTGTTATTCAAAAAAATGTCTCTGGCAGCATCACAAGGGAATATTAAAAAAAGGGAGCCTGGCAAAGTGGGGGAAATTATTGTGCTTGCCATACTGCCACAGAGTTTACCTGTCCAGACTGCCTGGAGGAGTGGTCTTCCAGCCTCCTCCTGCTCCTCATCTTCTCTTGCCAGGTCCCTACACTTCCAGATGTTTTACTCCTTCCAGATGTTTTCACCTGCTCCAGTGAGGGCCATTCAGCTGTGATGGGTCCCCCACCTTCCCCAACCCCCACTTTGCCAGACTTTCTTTTTAAATCTTAGTTTGTGATGCTGACCGAAACCTCTTTGGAATGACACATATCTTTTAAAAAGTATCTTTTACCTGTCTTTTTGCTTCCTTGCTCCACATCTAAAAGTGACCTCTCCTTGAGAGGAGAATGCCTCTGACTACTGAAGTCCTTGTGAATTTTTTCTTAGTTCCTCACTTCTGCTTGGCCAAAAATTACCTGAACCCTAGCCAGGATCTCTTTTCCCTTGACTCACCCATTCGTGGTATCTATTCAATTATTTTAAGAAATGACAGTATCCCAAAGGACCCAATAAACGGCAACTACTTGATAGGTCTGAAAATGTAAACTGCTAAGTTCTTTTTGTAAAGCCTCAAACAAACAGCATTTACTACCCAAGAACTTACTATTTGCTCCACACACCAGATAGCTTATCCGATTCTGCTACTTATACCACAGTTAAATATTCCCTTCCACTAATTTTTGCACATTTTTTTTCTGGGTATTTTTCAACATATTTGGAAGTCGTTAGGCTATCACTGTGTCTGTCTTCCAATGTGGGAAGCTGCTAGCAACTTCTTTGGGAAAGTGCAATGACTCACCTGGACTTGCTTATAGTCACTGTGTTTCCTGCAGTATTGGGCCTTCGATTATTTTCATTTTGGGGCATGTAGCCTTTTAAAGCAAAAGTCAGGTGCTTCTCTGCTTGGACCTCCCTCCCCAAATGGCCCCACAGCCCAGAAAACTGTATGGTAAGAGGAACTTGAGAGAAGATTCATTCCCAAAAAAAGTAGGGGTGGGGGGGAAGGAGCCATCTTAGTCAAGAAAAGAATTTTGCTCATTTTAGACACCAGTAGGAAATAATCTGGAATTCCCCAATGCGCAGAGAGCAGCACTCCTTTACTCTCATAAACTCTTCTGCTCCTGGGTAACATATCAAAGAGCCAGCAATGACCGTACTAGTGTTGTGACTTTGATATATGCACGGTGCAGGGCAGCTTATTCCCAGCCTCAGCACTGATGCAGCAACAAAGCATATGCCTCTTTCTGTCCTACCAGATAGGCGCTCTCCCATTTCCTTTATTGACCCTCTGGGCTCAACAAGCTTTGTCTTCGTACATGTGAGGGAAAAGAACATTGCTAGGAAGACAAAATCGGAACTGCTGACTACCAGGTGGTAACAGAGCAAGCTGGCCTCAGCCAAAGACTCCAGAGGCTTATGTTGTAAGGATGGACAGCTGACCTTTGCCCACGTCCCCCTTCTGCTCCCTCATAATGCTGGATAAATGTCCTGCCCTCTGCCAAAGAGCAGGATGGTGGAGTTGGGACATTTGGACCCTGGCCCTTTACCTGCCATCAACAGAGGGACTTAGGGCCACCACATTAGCTCTCTGAGAGTCACTTTCCTCACCTTCAAAGTGGGGATATTAATTTTCCTCTTTCAGTCTCCCATGATTATTATCAGAGTCTGCCGCCTCCTGCAATTTGTCATTTGTCAACAAGTTAAACTACTTTCTTGCTCCTCAAACTCTGTTTCCATTTGCAGCCAAGGGAACTGAGATGGGCATTCTGGTAACAGCACCGCTGACATTTCAGGCAGGAAACCTTTTCTGGGGGAGCATTATGAGATATTTAGCAGCATCCCGCCTTCATTCCACAAGATGCTAGTAATACAACCCTCAAACCCCCAAAGAGTGACAACCAAAAATATCTTCAGACATTGCCAAATATCCCCAGGACAGGGAGAGGGCAAAACTGTGTCCGGTTTGAGAACCACTGAAACAGTTGATTAGCATATCTGTCCCTACATAAATGTATGTACACATAACTGTATATACAAAAATAAAAAAGGTAATTTCAATAGTTAAAACTAGCTAAATCTGTACAGCATCATAAAGTGTGGTATTAACATAACTCCAATCAAACTAAGATGTACTTAAAGATTGATTGCAACCAGAAACTCACACAAAGAGGACATTTGCAAATTGTAACATTCTTTTCAAAGCCTCTGCTCAAAACATATTTATTTTTCCACCTGACCAAACCAATTTGAGAAACTGAGCAGCTTTCTCTGTGTGTCCCTGTGCTTCTAGTAAGGGCTGCATGGCTGTTATGTGGTGACATATCAGGCATGCCCACTTGGGATAATGACATTCAGTTATGTGGGGGGGAGGCTGCTTTTCAGTTTACAAAGCACCGTTGCATTCCTTACCTGTTTTGATTCTGATAATAATCATGGGAAACTGAAAGAGGAAAATTAATATCCCCACTTTGAAGATGAGGAAAGCGACTTTCAGAGAGCTAATGTGGTGGCCCTAAGTCCCTCTGTTGATGGCAGGTAAAGGGCCAGGGTCCAAATGGCCTGACTCCTAATTCACTAATTCTAAAAAAGTTAGTGATCTACACTCTATAAAGCCTCCCTCTTTGGGGTGTTAAAGTCCTCTGAAAACATTAATGACTTCAACTAGAAATTAATTCTCTGGCATATTCCCTTAAACCACACAACATGCTGAAATTATAAACAAAAATTAGAAAGATCTTGTTTTTGTCAAAAACAGGCTGAGTGACTCAGTGCACAAGATACTGAAGACAAAGATGCCATTTTGCAAAGTCATTTTGCTAATTATAACCACATTTAAACCAATAAAGTGTACTTTTCCCAAAACTGGTTATGTCCTGTTTGGATTATGTCAACTTCCAACCACCAGGTCTCTTTTTTGAAAAGAATTATAACCAATGTTCTTTTGAAATCAAAGTTAGCAATCTTAGAACTTTTTAGAAAATCTATTTGGATAAATATCTTTTTTACTTGCCTGGAAATTTTCTTTTTTTAGATGATTCATTTTATATAAAGACAGTCAAATGTAAAAAACAAAAACTTTTTACTCAACAGATACTATGTCAGCATTTCCAGAGTCTTAAAGAACAGGGAAAGAAAAATGGCATCAAAGGTGAACAAAAATAGAGATATGATCCCTGGGTGCTCACATTTGAAAAACCTACAGAGAGTTATTTGGTTGTTTTGGAACAAGGAATTGAAACATGAGTCAGAACGTAGATCATTTTAATTGGCAGCTTTTCTCTTTAATAGAAAGTGGCTACCCACTGTCCTGTGCTACTCTAGTGCTACTTAGTAATTAAGCAGGTGGCCTGGGGTCCCAGGACACCCCTGAAATTTCTGCTCACAAAGGGCCCTGGCATTTATACAGGAGGTAGGGGAAGTAGATTGTCAATGTGCTTCCTCAGAACCCTAAGGCACTGCCCACAATCCCCAGCAGAGAATGGAGGAGAGATGGCCCACTTCCTGCCCTCCCTGGAGCACTGAGTGGCTGGAGGAAAGTCAGCTTTCCCAAACCAAATACAGCGATATTGACTCCGAATAAAGGAAACTGGTGCTTTCCTAGGATTTCTTTCTTATCATAGCTCCTCAATTTCAAAGTAGGTAAAGTTTCTTTGTGCCTCTCAGTTACTGATTCTTTTCCCTTGTGGAAAAGCTGAACCACAGTTAAGAGAGAACACATGATACTTAGTCAACAGCAAACTGGAAGTATACAATACAGCAAGCCCTTCCCTGCAGGCTTACCACGCTTAATGAGAAGAACAAGTTCAGGCACTACTGCAGAATGCTACCCAGCTGTTCTCAGCAGGAGTCTGTATTATCCCAAATTACCACAGGAAAGAGAGGCTATGTTTTAGATTAGTTACCATGAGACTTAGGTATGTAGGGTTGCAAGCAAATTAGTATTTCAGGTCAATAGGAGATTCTCCAGTTATACTACATGAATAAAGGTCTCTGCTATAATTAAGATTTGGAGTCTAATGAAGGTTTGACCCAAATTAGTACTTAAATTGTAGGTGAGATCAACATTACTATTTTGATTTCACTGGCAATAAGTGAAAAGTCTTTATGGAGCATACTTACATAGAGTAAAACACCATTGAATAAGGAAATGTAAAAGCATTGCCTATTCTATTAAAAACAGCTGGCTTTGGGGGTCATTGTATAGAGTAGCTACGAAACCCAATGAGGCATCTTCCCAACACTTCTAAATCAAAACACCCAAGGACCACCAGACTCCTTTCCAGAATGTGAAGTGCTGATACTAAATGTAGCCCCCAAACATGGGTTTGGGAAGCACCTCCAATCCTTCCAAAAGCAAGGGTAAGGTACCAACTCATTCTTTTGTTGAGGATTCAAAGTCAATATCTGAAAAGGTGACTTGTGGAAAAACACTTTTTATTAACATTATTCAACTTAACCTTAATGGAAACACAATTTCCTAACATAAAAGACAAACGAGGAAAATGAGTCAGAATTTTGAATACTGGCGAAGATTTCCCTTATGTTCTGTGAGTGATAAATTTTATGGCAACCGGATTTTCACAATTTACTGGGCCTGCCTTCCATTCCTTTCCCAGAGTCTTAAAAACAGACTGGGTCACTGGGGTCTAGCTGTCCTCACTGCCCAGAAACCCAACTCCCAGGAGTCACTTTATCCATGGTAGCTTTAAGTGTATGCACAGTATCTGGAATGGGAATCGCTAACGTCAAAGGCTTACAGCCCCCACCTATGTGTCCCTGACTCCCTGGCATCGAGCTCCTGCTCCTCAAAGTGGACTCATTTTAGTGTGCAGCTTCTTATCTGAGCAACTGATAATTCAAAATAAATCCTCAAACCTGTTTTTAAGTCCCATACCCTCTATCCCCAGGGAGAGGTCTGCACTCCGGTACCAATGCTGTGCCACACCCCACAAATCCTCCGCACGCATATGAGATCCTTACTGCCCATATTAGCCAATCTGGGCAGGAATGAGTCATAATTTGCAAAAACAGAGTTTGGTTCTTTGCCAGGTCGGGCACATAGTCACTTAGACCCTTTTCTGTGGATCAGCATCCAGGGAGTGGTTTCAGCCGCAGAACTCTTGCGCGCTCCCCAGAAAGTGGCCGGCCACCCAGTACCTGGTATCAGAGGCGCTGCTTAGACCCCCTAGGCAGTACCGCACCCGGGTGGGAGGAGACCTGGTGCCTAACACCAGGCGTGCAGCGTGGGGGGAGGGGTGACGGCGTGCCCGCCCACCGTCTGCACGTAGCAGCCCCCGGCCCATTCCGAAGTGGCCGAGCCGCAGGCGGGATGCGGGGGTGCGTCCCCAGAGCCGCTGAGGGTGCCCTGTGTCTGGGCTGGGTTCCGTAGGCACACCCGCCCGCCCTGAAGTTGCGTAGGTGAGTTTGTAAAACGTTACTTACTTTCCCTGAGTCTCAGACCCCTCGCTCCCCGAGCGGAGGCAATGGATCCCCGCCCGGAGCTTCGCCCACCGCTCCTCACCTGGCCTTCCGCTCCAGGCCCGCCCGCAGGTCCCCGGGGAGCCAAGCCCCCTGAGCGGGCTCTAAGTCCCCTCCCCGGACTCCCGCCCGCGCCCTCCAAAGGGAACCGTGCAGCGGGCAGTGCCCGAACGCCCTCGTCCTCACCCGGCCGGGGCCACCAGCAAACCGCATCCCCAATCCCTGGTCCCCCAGCGCCCCGCGTCTCTCACCCGACGCCTCGGTGTTCGCTAGCTCGCTCACTCCGGGGCGTTTCCTGGAGAGGTGGTGCAGACTGGCAGGCGGCGGCCGGGTGTCTCTAATATATCCTCCCTGGGCGGGGCCACCGCCCGGGTCCACTTGGGCCACGCCTTGGCACTAACTTGGGTGAGCCCGGGCGGAGCACCAGGGCACAGAAGAGACCTCCGAACCTGAAGGCGGAGGTGGGAGTGGAATGGGGGAGAGCGGCGGGTGGGACCCTTAAGACCCTCCTCCTGCGACTCAGATTGTGGCTAAGGTCGCGTCCCTCTCTCTAGATTTACCTGATAACTCCTCAGAGGATGAGTGTGTGAAGTTTTAGTGTGCGCGTCTGTGGGGGCTGGTTCACTTGTTTGCCTTAACTGTTTACTTATTTCCTGGCCAAATGGCAGCACTCACCCCACGGGCATTTACTTTACCTAAACCCTCTCTCAGCATCAAAGCTTTCTTCCAAAGTCCGCAGGGCTTCGCGTCGCTGGGAGGGCTGGCACATTTTCTGAATGCTCCCACGTTCCTGCCTCTACAGTCATTTCTTTTCTAAACTGTAATGTAGGGGTACACGCCTCTCAGACTGAGAGCCCTAAATTGTCCTACTGTTTGCTTCCTCACGGCATCCCCAACATCTGCCTGATGGTTGGTGTGTAACAGCTAAGCACCTGCTACTCCTCAGTCCATTTCCAAATGAATGGAATAATGAATTACTTCCTAGAAAGCTTATGTGTTTGCTCAAAGACTAGGAAGAGTCCTGATGAAAGAGGTATGCTTAATTACAGAAGTCCCCTTGGTAAAAACAGGAGTAGGGCAAAGCTATGGCTCTAAGAAAGATTACAACAAAGGCTCGTGCTTTTCAGAGAGGTGGTGTTTGTTTGGTATTATTTAGCTGAGTGATGTGGTTAAGGATGTCCAAAATAGATTTTTGGGGGGGAAATTCAGATAATCACTAACAAAAATTAACTTGAATTAAAGACATAAATATAAGACCTGAAAGTGTAAAACTCCTGAAAGAAAACAGGAGAGAAGCTCCTTGACATTGGTCTCAGCAACACTTTTTTTGATGACACCAAAAGCACAAACAACAAAAGTAAAAATAAGCAAATAGGACTTCATGAAACTAAAAAGCTTCCTCACAGCAAAGGAAACAATCAACAAAATGAACAACTTAGAAAAAGTATTTGCAAATCATATATATACATATATATATAATAAGAGATTAACTTCCAAAAATATAAGGAATGCTTACAAATCAATAACAATAAAAACCACAAATAAGCATATTTTAAAAATGGACAAAGGACCCGAGTAGAGATTTTTCCAAAGAAAACATACAGATGGCCAACAGGTACATAAAAAGTTTCTCACCATCACTGTCATCAGGGAAACGCCTATCAAAATCACAATGAGATTGTCCCCACACATATTAGAGTAGCTATTCTCAGAAAGATGAGATGAAGTGCTGGTGAGGATGTGAATATAAGTGATCCCTTGCGCACTGTTGTGGGGACTATAAACTGGTGTGGTCGCTATGGACAACAGTGTGGAGGTTCCTCAAGAACAGCCATATGATCTACTAATTCCAGTTCTGGGTATCTAGCCGAAGGACCTGAAACCACTATTTTGAAGTAATAGCTACACACCCATGTTCATTGCAGCATTGCTCACAACAGCTGCGGAAACAATAGTTCACCTAAGCGTCTATTGATGGATGAATGGATAAAGTATCTCTCTCTCTCTCTCTCTCTCTCACACACACACACACACACACACGGAGAGAGGATTATTATTATTCAACCATGAGAAAAGGAAATCCTGCTGGATAGATCTTAAGGGCATTATGTAAAGTGAAACAAATCAGACAGAGAAAGACAAATACTGTATCACCTCTCTTGTATGTGGAACAAAGCAGATTTTGTAGAACCAGAGCATTATGGTGGTTACAGGGAGTAGGAGAAATGGAGAGATGTTTAAGCAGTACTGTCTACAGACTATAAGTTCCAAGAACACAGGGTCTAGTCTGCTCTTTTGATGACCATCCTTCAGGCACTTGAGGTTGCTTGTCACTTACTACATGCAGCAGTAACGCGCTGTACATGACAGCACCCGAGTCCAAAGTAACGTGGATTCAATTTTCGCTTTTCAGCACCTATAGAATTATCATTCTTAACTGCATCAAAAATAGGAATAAATGAGGATATACATAGTGATTTATTTTAGAAATACATGCTCTTTAGTATAAAATATGCTAAAATAAAATATAACCCCCAAGGGAAAAAAAAAAGAAAGGATGTTGGTTACAGGGTACAAACTTACATTTCCAAGATGAATTAGTTTGAGGGGTGTATGTATGGCATGATGTCTAAGTTAACAGTACTGTATACCTGAAAGTTGCTAGGAGAGTAAATCTTAAACCTTTGTTCTACACACACACACACACACACACACACACACACGATAACTATGCCAGTGACGGGTGTGTTAATCCCATATGATCGATGTTTTATAAGAAGAGGAAATCTAGATACTGATACAACCACGAGGGAAGGCCACGTGAAGACACAGGGAGAGGACAGTCATCTGTAAGGAGGGACGTCTCAGAAAAGACCAACCATATTGACATCTTCAACTCAGACTTCCAACCTCCAGAATTGTAAGAACATATATAACTTATGTTGTTTAAAAAGCCACCGAGGGCCTCCTTGGTGGCACAGTGGGTTAAGCAATGCACTATGAAGCAAACCGCAGCCACTGCAGCACGAGTTCAACCCCTGCCGCTGGCCAGGGAGGGGACCCACATGGCACAGGCAGACCTCTCCTGCTGTGCCCGCTGCTGCCCTCAGCAGTGTGTTTCAGTCAGTCTGCCTGTTCTGTTCCCCACTCTGTCTGGTGAATCCTCTCCCCTCCCATGACTCTGGCCTGTACCCCAGCTCTTGTATGCATAAATAAATAAATCTTAAAAAAAAAAAAAGCCACCGAGTCTGTGGCGCTTTGTTAGAGCAACTTGGACAAACTTACACTCTCTATCACTTTTCCTCATTTCAGTTTTCCTCAAAAAGGTAGTTTAGTGTGGTAGTTACGTGCATAGACCCCACAGCCAGGCTCTATCTCCAGTAAAGGCAGCAGCTGTTTCAGGCCTGATGGGTATGGTAAAAGCCCTGTGGACAGAGAAATAAATGGCTGTGGTAGGAACATGGGTTTTGGTGGTAGCCAGTGCAGAAGGCAGACCTGAGGTTAGGGTCATGGGACAGAAAACGGAGGCCTGAGGAGGCCAGGGCTGAAGCTAGGCTGGACAATAGCCTTTCCACCCGATCAAAAGATCACCCAAGAGACCTTTTAATCCCTGGTGATGCTGGCTTTCCCATCCAAGCAGAGGAGGTCTTGCCCCCATTTTAAAAAATATATATAATTCCTCTACCACCACCATTGCTTGTATTCCCTTGTCCCCTTCTAAGCAGTCCCCTCCACTGCACCCCCTCAAAGGCTCTAGTTACAATATTGTGGGGAGACACTGCAAACCAGCATTTAGCATATCACTATCAACAACCCATTTCATTTGCTGGCCAGCTTTCAATGAACATGTTCATTTGGTGATGTGGAAGGGGTGGGTTTTGCACAATGGTTGAAACATGTGTAACACTCTCACAAAATACCTCTGAAATGAAAAGAACGCAGGTGCAGATAGCTGGGAATGGAAACAGCAGATGGGCACAACCATTTTGTGCTAGAATCTCTCTGTCTCAATAGATTGAGACAGAGCACCCAGCATGTCCTTTACTCCAGCAATCTGCCAGCCTCACATTCTGCACATTCCCAATTCAGAACTAGTCATTGGCATTAAATCGACCAAGTGTCCCACTGCCAGGCTCAACTTCTCACTTGTGCCTTGGAAATGCTGACACTCCACACAGACAGAATTACCAAACTTGCCTTGGGATTCCCAGGTCCAAATATGAAAACTGGAAAGATCTGTCTTTCCTTTTTAGGCTGTACCTGTATTTTGCTGTCTATAAGACTTAATATTTTGTTTGTATATCATAAGAGTTTCCTCTTCTTTCTGTATTTGGCTCACTGAGGAATAATTTTTAAGTCATATCTCTTTTCTGACTTGTGCCAGGTTCACTCACACTTTTTATATTCCCACAATTCTCTTCTCTCTCTGTCCTTCCTCTCTAGTCTTTTTTCCTATCAAACATTTGACTACAAAAAAAAAAAAAAAGTAAAAAGATTCTGCTTTCTCCTCCAATTTATTTTTCCTTCACCCTTGGAGACTCTCACTTCTTGCTCTCACTTTTACCCCTACTTACCCCTGGCTCTCACTAACTGAAGTTCTCATCCAGATGCTTTTGGGACCTTCTAGCCAGCTACCATCTTTCTTCAAGTTTCTCTTCCCTCAGGATGTAAGATGCCTTTCCTAGGGCCTTTGCTTTTGTATTGGGGTCCCCAAATCTCTGTAGGTAGCTATCAGCCAACCTATTGCTTGAGGGCAAATACTAGGCTTGACCCTTACATAAAATGGCATGATGATTTATACAGAGTGACTCAGCATTATTTTTATTGATTTTACTAAATTGCTTTTACACTGATCTTGGGAGAGTTTATATAGGCTCCAGGTTAGGGATTCATGAGCCATCTACTGCATGAGTACAAATCATAAATTCCAATACACACCCTGGTCATGGCAAAATCCTTTTGTTAGCTTTAAGGAGCATGAAGTTGGCACCAAAAGATGCTTGTGGATTTGCAAATAAGAAAATAAAATAAAAAACATGTCTGATCACATAATTAGGTTAAGGGCACCCACTAAGTAGCAAGGATATGAGCTCTCTCTACCCCTGAAATAAGCAAAAATGACCAGATTTCTATCTGATGAGTGTGATGAGTGTGACTCATTCCTTGTCTCCACAACAACCTCTCTGACAACCTCTTTTTCTTATTAACAATGGCTAACCCTTCCAAGGCAGTGGTACCATGTCTGGTCAGGTGACTTCATGATTCAAGGTCTTAAGATATGCAGCATTCTCTTAAGAGACAGAAGCCATTTCTAAGGGCAGGATCCTTTTTAATAACCATAGATTGTTAGTCATTTACTACAAATGATCCATTCAAGTTAGTTGGTTGCCAGGTTCCTTCTTTAGAGAAGGAGTTATATTTTCATAATTAATCCCCACTCGCACCGTGATTCATCCCTAGCACACAGTGAAGTCTAAATCCAGGCCTGGAGGAGACAATGCAGCAACAGTGTCAGCCACTAAGGCACCTCCAAATTTGTACTAAAGGGTGTCAAGTCACCTTCTTGGTTCCATCAAGTGAGTCCTTCATATAGACATTTCTCTTCTGGTGGAAATGGGATAAAATATTGATAATTTGTTTCTGCACAATTTGTTAACTATTTGATTATTTTAGGGAGCACAGGGATTTTATTAGGAAACTGGCTCTCTCATAGTTTACTTAAGCCAGTCCCTGCAAGGTTCTTTGCTCAGAGTTCTATTAGATGAGAGTTAAAAGTCAGGACTTCTAGGTTTTATTCTTAGTCACATTTGAGTTTGAAGAAGTAAATAACTTCTTCTGACTGTAAAAGTGAGACAATAATACTTCACTATTTCTCCCAACAAAAAAATAAGGTGGTGTTGAGTATGTATGATTTGAATTTCCTGCATTAAAAGATTGCTGATAATTTTAGAAATACATGCTCTTTGCTCCTTTGAGGGGGTGCAGTGGAGGGGACTGCTTAGAAGAGGACAAGGGAATACAAGCAATGGTGGTGGTAGAGGAATTATATATATTTTTTAAAATGGGGGCAAGACCTCCTCTGCTTGGATGGGAAAGCCAGCATCACCAGGGATTAAAAGGTCTCTTGGGTGATCTTTTGATCGGGTGGAAAGGCTATTGTCCAGCCTAGCTTCAGCCCTGGCCTCCTCAGGCCTCCGTTTTCTGTCCCATGACCCTAACCTCAGGTCTGCCTTCTGCACTGGCTACCACCAAAACCCATGTTCCTACCACAGCCATTTATTTCTCTGTCCACAGGGCTTTTACCATACCCATCAGGCCTGAAACAGCTGCTGCCTTTACTGGAGATAGAGCCTGGCTGTGGGGTCTATGCACGTAACTACCACACTAAACTACCTTTTTGAGGAAAACTGAAATGAGGAAAAGTGATAGAGAGTGTAAGTTTGTCCAAGTTGCTCTAACAAAGCACCACAGACTCGGTGGCTTTTTAAACAACATAAGTTATATATTTTCTTACAATTCTGGAGGTTGGAAGTCTGAGTTGAAGATGTCAATATGGTTGGTTTTTTCTGAGACTGTCCTCTCCCTGTGTCTTCACGTGGCCTTCCCTCGTGGTTGTATCAGTATCTAGATTTCCTCTTCTTATACAAACATTGATCATATCGGATTAACCTCGCCAATGACATCATTATAACTTAATTACCTCTTTAAAGATCCTATCTCCAAACCAGTCACATTCTGAGGTACTGGGGTTATGATTCAATATATGGGTTGGAAGGGGTGGTGGTGGACACAGGTCAGCCCACGGTAGAGAGGGGCTGAGAAAGGGAAGGGATGATTGTTTTTTTAGCTAGTGTGGTCAGGGGAGGTTTCTCCAAGGAGGTGACATTTGAGCTGAGACCTAAATAACGAGAAGGCCTGATCATTATTGTGAAGATCCAAGGAAAGAGGGGAACCACAGGACAATACTGAGAATGGCAGCAAAGACAAGGGGCAGGATAGAATCTACTGGGTGCCCTGCCTGTGACTCTCAGAAGTCCCCTCCCTGCCATCCTCACAGGGCAGCTCCTAGTGGCCAGGGTGGCACTTCATGACCCATCAACCAGTCGGAGTTGACAGGAATGAACTCTTGAAACAAGCTGAATAATTATATTCTCTCACCCGGAGCTTGGATTTCGACCCCTGAAAGACCATCAGTCAGTTATTTGACTACCTATGTATCATGTCATCTTGGGAACCATACAAAATATTTTGCCACTTGAAATGAAGAGCAGAAAGCTGATTTGAATAGATGAATCAAGAAGCATCATGGAGAGAAGAGTAAAGTACTTAAATTCTTAACTCTAGGCTTTCAGATGTCTGGTCTCATTTCCTTATTTGGATTCTATATGTCACTCTTGCTCCTCCCCTCCTGCCACCACCAAGAAACCCTAATGCAGGACAAAGGCCCTCATGAGGCTTCATCAGAGTCCATGTGAAAGGTTGGGTCCTCTATGAGGCCTGCTGGAAACTTGAGCCAGAGTGAAATGGCTTTCGATGTTGTCACCACAGCTACTGCTACTTGACTCATGGTTCCAGGAGTTCCCCACTGAACCCCACACTGTAAACCCATGAGTCAGGGACCTAGGAGACACCCTGCTCCATGGGAAGACTTTTCTGGAAATTTTGCATTGGGTTGTACCTTCGCTGCTAGGCGGTCTGGCTTGTCAGATCCCTGAATTCCTAGTCTTGATTCCCTACAAATCCTTATGAGTTCTGACTTCACCTTGTTGTACTCTCCAGGACTGTCATTCTGCTTGCTACCCATCCCTCAGTAAATTCTATTCTCTTCATTTCTCTCTCCTGCTAATCTCCCTCCCCAAGAACATACACACTTGCTTTATATTTTTCAACCTGGAATAGTCAAAATGCTCTCTGGGTGTATCTTCACCCGCCTGTTAAGATAGGGAAAGCAGAGGGGAGGAGGACAGCTAGAAAGCACGTCTGCACTATTGATAAGCATCACCTCTGCCTCCGTGGGTGTTTCAGTACAAACAGGATTGCTGTGCATTTCCAGGGCCATGGCAGGGATGGGCAAAACAAGACTGACAAGTTTCTGTTCCTAGCATCTTCCAAAGCTGCACATTGGCAGTATGCTGTGCATATTTTCAATACATCTGTTAATCAGCAACCATAAATATCTCTGTGGAACAAACTGGGAAGAGCTGGCTTATGCAGAAAATAAGAGAACATAGAAAAGGGTTTCCCCCTTGCTGTGCTTCTGAAGGGCATGCTATGTGCTCTGAACCCATAGGGCAGAACAAGGCTGTAAGCCTTACAGAGATGGTAAGAGTCACGATGTTTTGCCTATTTACTATACACTGTAGAAATCTATTGCCAACAAAAGTACATTCAAAATTGTACCCAGAATAGGAGGCATCAAATTAGTGGTATTTTTCAGGAAAGAGTTCATTCTTTCTTTTTTTTTTTTTTTAAGATTTATTTATTTATGCATATAAGTACTGGGGTACAGGCCAGAGTTGTGGGGGGTGAGAGGATTCACCACAGACAGAGCAGGGATCAGAACAGGCAGATCAAC
>JAGFMF010011823.1:10933072-10947812 GCA_019455555.1 Galemys pyrenaicus
ACACTGCTGAGGGGAGCAGCGGGCACAGCAGGAGAGGTCTGCCGCGCCATGTGGGTCCCCTCCCTGGCCGGCAGCAGGGATCGAACTCGTGCTGCAGCGCTGCCGTTTGCTTCCTAGTGCGTTGCTTAACCCACTGCGCCACCAGGGAGGCCCCGAGTTCATTCTTTCTAATTCAAATTGTAAGTCAAATCCTCCAAACCCCTTGATACCTTTATTTTATTTTTTTTAAGATTTTACTTATTTATCATACAAGAATTGGAGTACAAGCCAGAAGTGTGGGGGGTAAAAGGATTCACTGGAGACAGAGTGGGAAGCAGAACAGGCAGATGTACTGAAACCCACTACTGAGGGGAGCAGTGGGCGAGGCAGGAGAGGTCTGCTGCGCCATGTAGGTCCCCTCCCTGACCGGGGATCGAACTCACGCTGCAGTGGCTGCGAAGCCCCACAGCATGGCGCTCAACCGCTTGCACCACCAGGGAGGCCCCCACTCCTTGTTACCTTTAGCTGTGAAATTATTCATGATCACGGGACTCTCAGAGCTACCTGCCTTGGTCCCATGGAGAGTAAAGGTTAAGAGTCTTACAATCAAATAGGGAACTCTTGTTTGCTTGTTCTAGATCTAACATAGAATTGGAGGTGGGGAAAGAATGAGACAGGAAAAGTGCAGTTCATGTTTACAGAGATAAGAGTGACACTATAACAGGTAAATTAATAAAAATCATTTTTGGGAGCAAAGAGCTGGGTGACTGATTCCTTGTTCCTGTCCTCGTATAAGGTCAAGAAAAAATTTTCCTGCTACTGGTGTAGTACACCAGGAGATAAGTTTATCAAGGAATAATACAGCTATAATCATTACCGCTACCCAGCATCATTCTGCCTCTACCATATTCATTCAGTCATCATTCAAACAACCTTGTCTATTTTGCAGACCCCAGATAGCATAAAAGTAAGACATGTTCCCTGTCCTCAAGGAGTCGCATGCACACACAGTACACCGTGGGCAGGGCAACGGGAACAGAGAAACCGAAGTCTAGGAGGGAGGTGCTGAGAGGAGTGGACGTTTCCATGGGTTCATTAGCTGCTAGAGCCTCTTTGGCATTTTCTATCCCCTAACTCACTTCCTCTTCACAATAACCATGTGAATGGTATCATTATTCTCTTTGCTTTGCAGATGAAGAAACTGAGGCACAGAGAATAAAAAGTTGCTCAAGTTTACACAACTAGTAAGTCACATAATGGGGTTGGAAACTGGGCAGAGGACTGAGGTCCGTGCTGTGAACCACATGCTGTACTGTCCTCCCAGGCAGTGCTCATTTTGCCTCTACCATTCTGCCTCTGACCTGTAATACCATATCCGGTGTGAGGGCGGCTTTTTAAATGGGTATGATTAGAGAGAGCTTTGCTTTAGCGGGATAAAGCAGGAGCTGGACGAATGATTAATTGGAGGTAAGAGGTGGGGAAGAGAGAGACAAAAAAGACAATCCACAAGAGGGTACTGCAGTTCCCTAAGATGTGCCACTATAGAGTGCAGTACTCTAATACAGGGCATTGGTGATGGGGATAGCGTTTCTCTCCATTTGTTCATCAAATCGAGGTTGGTATGTGCACCGCCACCCAAGTTGGGACCAACAGCTGGTCACAGTACTTTGATAGTCTCAGATCTGAAGTCCAGTAGTCATTGTATTAAAGGTTAAGATAGAAACTTGAGTGTGACTTCAGGAAAGACTCAAACAAGTGACATGAACCTCAGTCACTATTGATAGATATGGGACTTCCTTTATAATCTTCTCTTAAGACCTAATACCCAAAATAAACACAGAATAATAACCAGATCTGTCTGGACAGTATATTTCTAAAATAAATATGTTTAGAGTTGCGCTAACTTTTCAGATATAAGTGTAATCAGGTCTTGGAAGATGTCCCTTTCACTTGTGTCTTTTTTCTTCCTTGGGAATCAAAACATTAAAAAAGAAATTTCCTGGGCCCTCCCTGGTGGCACAGTGGGTTAAGCACCACACTATGGAGCAAAATGCAGACACTGCAGCACGAGTTCGATCCCTGCTGCTGGCCGGGGAGGGGACCCACATGGCGCAGCAGACCTCTCCTGCCTCGCCCGCTGCTCTCCTCAGCAGTGTATTTCAGTCAGTCTGCCTGTTCTGCTCCCCGCTCTGTCTCTGGTGGATCCTCTCACCTCCCGCGACTCTGGACTGTACCCCAGCTCTTGTGTGCATAAATAAATCTTTTAAAAAAAAAAAAGAAATTTCCTGTTTCTGTAGCATATGGGGAAGCCAAATTAAATAGCTACTTGGCAGAAAACACAACAATAAGCAGCTACATCATCTTATTTGTACTTCTTTGTAATTATGATGAGATTAACATGAAAAAATATTTTTATTCCTTGAGCAACGTTATACTGTGTTATCCCTTTGACTCTTTCTCATCTACTTTGCTTTTTCTAAAGGATAGGTGTCTTTACACATCAGTAATTTTCGGGTTTCCCAGGCCTTTCGGGTTCACACAGCCCTTTCTAACTGCATCCCTCCCTGTTCCTCACCACCTCTTCATATTTTCAACTGTCACATAAGCACTGGTGCAAGAATCAGGTCCACCATCCAAGGACACAGAGCAGGTTACAGGGCGTCATGTTTTCCGCTTCAAAAAGTGACAGATGCCTGTTCTTCATGGTGTTCTTTTTTAAAAAAAAAGATTTATTTATTTTCATACAAAAACTGGGGTATAGGCCAGAGGTGTGTGTAGGGGGTGGTGGTGGTGATGAAAGGACTCACCAGATACAGAGTAGGCAGCATAACAGGTAGATCTACTGAAATGTACTGCTGAAGGGGAGCAGCAGGAGAGGTCTGCTGCACCATGTGGGTCACCTCCCTGGCCAGGGATCGAACTCACACTGCAGTAACTGCAGATATCTTGATAGCACTATGTCTTTAACCCCTACACCAGGGAGGCCTTCTTCATGGTGTTCTTAAGGGTCGAGTATTGACTCCTTAATTTTCTATAAACAGATTTGAAATTCTGAGAGGAAAGGTTTGAGTAAGGAAAACCCAGCCTGATTTTGCCTCAGGCTAGTTTGTCTTGCAGGAGACCAAATTAAGCAGCTTGCAAAGAGAGAGTTTCCTTTGACCCTGGTTCCTAAAAGCCCAAATCTTGTATAGTAGTTGTGTTAATGTTTTGGATTAGATCTCTGGCTGTTTCTTAAAAAAGGGAGCTAGCGATTCCTCATTATTACAAGGAAACCAGATCATGTGCTTTTGTGTTTGGATATCAGGAACCTCCATTTCTGGCTCAGTGGGTTTAGAGGCACATCTGTCTTGTGCCCACACAAAGCAACAGTCCTGTGAGTTCCTTCTTTTCTAGTTGCTACAGGTGAGCATGTCCAAGCAGTTAGAAACAGGGCGTTCTCACAGTGTCAGTGCGTGTGGGGAAATCACAGGTGGAACTCTAGCCAAATAGCACGGTTTATAGACTGAGCTGGCAGCAAAGACTCTCACAACCTAGAAGAATTGCTTCAGACAAGGACAGAGAGTCGTGCAACTGGGTGTAGTCCCTGAGCACCCATCAAAGCTCCAGGCTCAGGGTGAAGTCAGAGGGAACCTCTGTGGCTGAATGGAAGCAATTGGTAGTGTGGCATTAATTAAAACATAATGAGCTGTAGTTCAGTCCTCTGTAATCTGGACCTGGCCCTGGACTTGAGTTGGGATTGTGGACACGAGATCCAGACCCCATGTTCAACCTTGCCTACAAATAAGATTATGAATTCAAAGTTGTGCTTACAGGAAGGAAAGAAAACACTACTCATCACACAATTTTAATTTAAAAAACACAAACCTCAATACACATTAGCCTTTCAAAATCCCATTTAGCATTTGTAAAATTGTCCTGCCTTCCCTGCCAGCACAGGGGATTATAGTGAATGTTGAGTAAATAACTAGAAGCTGTTGAATATCTGCTTTTTCTAAAGGATAGGTGTTTTTACACATCATTCTGCATAATATGTGCTATGGAGAGTTCCCCAAGAGAAACAGTTCTACACCAGTTTTCTAAGGTAGAGTGTCCTCTCTTCAGTCCCAGCAGTGTCCTGCTCTAAAGGGACCACAGCCAGCTTCTGCCACTCTTGTTGGACCCACAGGAATCCCAACGCCTCTGGAGCTGACTCAGCTCCTCCTTGAGGGGCCCCACCCATCTACTGAGCAACGTGCCATGGGTGAGGCCAAGAGCTTAGTGATCAGTGGAAGAAGGTGCACTAAAAGGCAATAATAGTAGTGCTGGTTTCTCCCTCTGCACTAAAAGAAGCACATCTCACAGTTACTTACACTGTCTTAGACAGGCTCTCGCTCCTTCCCACAGCCTCTGTGATGAAGGACAACATTAATCTTTATTTCTCCTCTCACTTATCGCTTATCATCAGTTGCTGAAGCTGCACTCCAAGCCTTTCATCTGGAATTACATTTAGGTTGATGACTCCAGAGTAGCAATGGAATCAGCCACAGAGCTCTGGTATTCAGGCTCTTTCAGTTACACAGCATGAAGTGCAGAACATTAGGAATCACCAGTGACAAGACGAACATGCAGTGATGTCTGTGGTGATGGAAGGAATAACTCCTTTTCAATTTGATCCAACAAATACTTATTCTAGATTCACTCTGGACAAGCATGTGCCCTCCTAACTCTCCTAGGTATAGAGAAAATTTGCTTTTTGTCCTCAGAGACCTTGGCAGTCTGGTGTTATTCAGACTTAAGGCTTTGGCGTCAGATGGAGCTCATGTCAAAGTGATTGGGAGAGAACCTGTCACATATAGGTCCTGAGCAAAAGTAACTCCTCTCTTTTCTGCCAGAAGCTTTGCTCTCATAAGCCGTCCCAAGGTCTGGCCTCCTGGTTCCTAGTCCCATTCCTGGCAGTGTCCCTGTGTGCTGTGGCCAGAACTGCCCAAAATCAGGCCCCTTTTTGGCCTTCTGCTTAAGCCTGCTCCTTATCCTTGACACTGTGTTCCTCCCCTCTCCAGACTGCCCGTCTGTAACCAAAGCTGAGCCTTCCAGATGTTGCTGGCCTGGGTTTCCAGGATCCATCTCCTGCCTGGCCTGGCCTCATAGCAACTACACCTAGCCTTCATCAGTTTTACTGTTGAAATAAGTGCTGCAAACTGGTCTCCTTAAACCTCACCCTTGATTATGTAACAGCTGCTCAGGAACTATCAATGACTTCCTGTGCCCTCTAAATTTAAGGTGAAATCTCAGCTTGAGGGTCTTTGCCTCACATGATCTAGCCTAGCCCACCTCTTTCATTTCATCTTTAACTATGTAAAACACACTATCTTTAGAGTCCCCACCCTGATTGGACATTACATTTCTTGAGTGTGCTCTGATCTTTGCTTCTGGTGTCCTTTCCTCTTGTTGGACTTTGATGGGATTTCAACATAGAAAGAAAGAGGAAGATGGCTAAAGGGCATAACACAAATAAAGACATAGACATGGGAGTGTATGGAGTCCAGACAGGAGATCTTTTTGGCTACCTGATAGTGGGCACTTATGACCCCAGACTCATAGCTCTTATAGAGGAAACTAAAGAGATCATTTTGTCTACCCCAGCCTTCTGATGGGAAATAATTTAATTCCCACCATATATACTAGACTATATATTAGGCCCAGAGAGGTTCATTAACATAAATGGGGTTAGGGAAAGACATATTCAAACAGACAAATTAGAGGTAATCCTATAAAAGTCTTTAATGCCAGGTTAAACAACTTGTAGTAAAGTCAGTCAATGATAGGGACAGTCGAGAACTTTCACTGGCACAGTGATGTAACAAGAGCCAAGGTGGGGCAGAGTTTCCACACTCTGGAAGATGACCCACTAGTGGCTCACAAATTCAGTTTTTTGGGTCATCATAAAAACAGTGTTGGAAGTCAGTATGGCCTTGTGAGTTTTGTGTATGTGTGCTGAATTACAAAACAAAATTTATTTCTATGAGTTCACAGCCAAAAGAGTTTAAAAGCCCAGTTTAAGGAAGATTAAAATGGTAGTAAATCATAGACCAAATTAGGAGTGTGCAGGAGGGGCCTGGAGTCAGAAAGTCTAGTCAGGATGTTAGGGGGAAAGGTGGTCCTAAATGGATTATGGGTGTGTGGACTCCAACCCCCACGCCAGACCATCAGTGTTCCAGAACCACAAATCCAATAAGATGATTATCGAAGAGTGGATTACTGAGACCTGAGAGTAGAGTTAAGCAGCCAAGCTGGCTATAAAACCAAGGTGAGCCTTGGGCACGCTCTCTTACTGAGGAGCCATCTCATTCCACTCAAAGCCAGCTCTCAACGCGCCATTGCTTAGACCTGGTAAGGTATTTATGGATTTGTATCCCTTTCTTTTTCCTTTGGTGTTATTACTATTTTATTCCCCTTTATTTCATAAAATAAAACGTGCTCATAACTTTTGCCACGTGTACCTGGAATTGGAACTTTTAAGTCTTCTAAGCGCGCGGGTGAAAAACCCAGTGTGGAAAACCCATTTTATATTAAAGTTGCCCTGTAACAGGGAGATTCTTGTCATAGTCCAAGTAGGCAGTGAGAAGGGTCTGAAGGGGAAGGAGAAGTAGTAGAAAAGGATGAGGGGGCGGGGGAAATGAGGGATTCTTCGGGGTAATAGTCTTAGGATATAAGAATCTGTTGCAATGTGGGGACTCAGGGTAAAAAAAAAAAAATGATGATGACCTAAATGTCATACTCAGTGCTTGGGGGAAATGCTGGTACCCACATCGTAGGGGGCTGTTGGGAAAAGGGGCTGATCTGAGAGTCAGCACAAATAGCTAATGGAAAGTCACATGACCAACATCAAGTCTTGGATCGGTAAGGTCTATGTGGGTTCCTCTGAGCTGGCTACTATCTGGCCGCTCGTGTGCAACTGTGACCTAGTCACTATCTACAAATCACAGCAGAGCATTCCTTGACTGCCTACGGAGTATAGCCTGTATCCTGAGGCAGGCCCGGGAACGCCTAGGCCTGATTGCCTGACTATCTCCATGGTGGTCTCGGGATAACTCTGCCTGTGATAACATCATCTCTTGACATATGGTCATGATGTCCCCTTCCCTGACTCTCCTAAAACCTTGTCCCCTATTCCTATCCCATCCTCCAGACTTTATTTCTCATACCATTGTCGTATTATCAGCTTTTACTAGCCTGCATGCTTTCAGTATGGCACAAGAACTTCTGCTCAAGTAGCCTTGCAAATCTTGCCTTGCAAATCTGCTCCACAACTGCTGTTGCTTATCACGTTCCTGCCTCAAAGCGGCAACAAAGTTCCTGTTGCCACAAAGGGTCCCAGCAGGAGAGAGAATCTACCAGGTGGTTCCAGGGCAGACAGGAGAACCAACATGGGGTGATCTGGCACCAGAGCTTAACCACAGTAGGAAGTCCTTCCTCTCGTACTCTTCTGGACCCATGTTTCTAGGACAAGATTATCTTTTCCAGCTTCTTGTTTACTCTCCCATCACAGAAACACAATTACTGTTTGGTTTGTCATTGTCGTTACTCCCACTGCCACCATTATTTCAACCTTCATCATCACCAAAGGTACACATTAATTGAACCCTACCCTGTGCCAAGGGCTTCACATGCATGAACATATTACTCATATTTCCTCATGACTTGGTCCTATCATTAAACTACCTTTATAGATAAAGAAGTAGAGACTCAGAGACATTTAGAAACTTGGTCAAGTTTACATAGTTAGTTAAGTGGCCCAGCTAGAAAATGAGGCCAGGCAGTCTGATTTCTTGACCACTGTTAATCACGGTAATGTGCTTCTAAATACTGAGAAACTGAAGATAACGAAAATAACAGATGACAAGACAGTTAACCACAGAAGGACTTAGAGGAAGGCCCTGGTGTTGTCATTCTTTCATACAAGTAGATCCAGGGACTCTTATGCTCTCTCTTCCCCAGTTCCTTCTTAGAAGTTCTAGTGGCCCCTGTTGGTCTAGGTTTTCTTTTAGAAACTCGCCCACCACCTACAGGGTTGGATGCTAAAGTCGTGATCTCCAGTTTTTGTTGGGGCAGGATTAGGTCACCCAGTGGCCTGACTGTGAGCCCAGCGGCCCCTCTCAGAACCTCTTCCTCAGTTTTCACTCTGGTTACGATCTCTTGATTGGCCCTGTGGCATTAATCTCTGCAGTTGCTTGTCCTTAGTGCAGGTTAGGAGCACGGTTGCAGCCTCAGGTCCCTGTATTGACCATGGAATCACCCTCTCTGTGTACCCTCCTATACCCCACTTCCCAGCTTGGAATTTCTACCACTTTCCATGGTCCAGTTCAAATCCCTGTTCGCAGTTCCTGTGTTGTGTTAGTAACCAAGTGCTAAGGTTGATTGTATCCAAAGTCCACCTTCAGACACTCCCAGGAGCTCCCTGAGTTGCTGTCCATATCCTGTCCATCCCCAGTCAGCCTTCCACCTGAACCTCCAACACCCCCCTACACCACCACCCCCGCCCCACCCCACGGATCACCATCCTGTCCATCAGCCCCCTGGGCCTCTCAGAGTCCCTCAAGTGGCCCTGTTCTCATGTTGGAAGGACCTGCTCAGCTAGTTGATGTGAGCCCACAGAGGATTAAGCAAGGCTTCCCCAGCTCACGCCTGCAGCCCCGTGCTCTCTTCAAGCTGCTTCTGATGACTCACTGCCCTCATGCCCAAGCCTTCCGCCCCCGCTTTATTTCAGAACATAATTTTTTTTTATTTTTGAACAGTGAAAAAATGCTTTCTACCGACAGGGACAAGCATAACAATCCCCCATCCTGCTAAATCCATTAATAATACTCTGTGTGTTCTTCCACCTCCCTTCCTCCCTCTACCCCCTCTCCAAAATGGGCTTTTTGAAAACAAGGAAGTGGGGCAGGTTGAACTCTCTTGGTGAAGTTGGTAGAATGTTAACCACTTAGTTGCCATTGCTCCCAGCAACAGAGAAAGTGCTTCAAACTGGTTAGGAAAGGAACCAGGGCAACGGAGAAAAGCATAAACCCGAGATAAACCAGAGGTCAGTGAGAAATTATAGCTTCTTTAAGGACCATCAAGTCTCTCTGCCCAGACCAATTGTACTGTAGGCTGTGAGTCACAAAGCTTTTAGTACAATAGTGTAGCTTTTTCAGACAAATCTTATGAGCTCCACTTTTTAAAAAACTAAAGAAATAATTTACTTGAACACATTTTAACTTAAACCTTGTAAATCATCCACTTCTTATAAATAATTATATACATTCACTTCTTATAAAAATCTATGAAGAAAGATTAGTTTGGATGAATACCAAAATTCAAAGTAATTAATCTAGGTATAACCATTGCAATCTTGTATGAAGCTCAGCATTTAATTTACTTTTCTGTATTATTTCAGTTGCAAAAAGTAAACAAATATTTTTTTAATCTTGCTCTGTCATCTTTCTGTTGTTTATATTGATCCAGAAGTTTGAAAAAGGAATGCTAGAACATTTTAGAATTTCCAAATTGAATCATCAGGGCTATTGAATTTCTTGTCCTAGACACGAAAGCTCTGACTTTTATAAGCAATGGAGTCATGTGGCACATTGCACATTCCTTTGTGAATGCTCAGGGAGGCCTGACTGAGCGAAGACCAAGTGGGGCTCCCAGCCTACTGTGGCCCTCACCGAGCGCTGCCTTCTTGGGAGGGTTGTTACAGGAACAGATGTAAAAGGTCAGGCCAGACCCATAACCTCCCAAATGTGGCCCATGACTAACTAATCCATGGGGAAAGAGACAGAATACTTATGGGCCAACATGATTGCTAATGACATGAAAGGGACACAGGGAACTTTCTGGAGTGCTGGACAGTATATATATCAGTACAAGGGTGGAGGTGACATAAGCATATGTGTGTGGAAATTCAAATTTATGTGCACTTAAGAACTCTGCATTTTATTGCAGGTATATTATACTTCTAAGTCCTGTTTAAAGAAAGAGAGATAGAGAGGGTGGGGAGAACGAGAGAGAGAAGTGTCCAAGAAACTCATCCCAAGATTTTTTTTTTTATGCATACAAGACTGGTATTTAGGCCAGAAGTATGGGGAGGGGGTGGTGGTGGTGGTGAAAGGATTCACTAGATACAGAACGGGGAGCAGCAGGCAAGACAGGAGATTTACTACTGTGCCATGTGGGTTAGCTCCCTGGAGGGGGATGGGATTCATGTAACAGTGGCTGGAAATAGCTTGATAGCCCTGAAATTTAGCCCTGCACCACTAGGGAGGCCTCATCCCAAGGTTTGCAAAAAAATCTGCCAGCCTAATTTGGTATGCCAGTAGTTTCCATGGTGCTATCATTTGGTAGCTAATGCAGCTGCATGCTTGGGTTTTTAATTAGTTTATTTTAAAAAAGAAAAAGTCTTAAATGTGCTTAAAATGAAATCCAAGTATATTTAACATAGAAAATTCAAATCAAGTATATTTTGAAAGATGAAATTCAAACCACTGCTGATCTTACAATCACTTCTGGGAAGCTTCAGAACATCCCAGAGAATTGGAGCACGTCTGGGTGACCAGCGGTGACCACAGCACAGTGCGTGGTCTTGTGAGAGCACACAGGGCTCTGGTCATGCCTGCCAGGGCTCAAACACTGACTCTGCCCGTTACCTGAGGTTCAGCAGCTCCTAGTACTTCATAAAATACACAGTCCTAGTTTGGTAGTCTGTGAAATGGGTAGAATGCCATCTATCTGAGAGGTGTTGAGGGAGTGACTGAGAACATGACTAAAATGTCCAGCACAGTCAGCTGTCCCCAAACAAATGTCAGTTGTCTGCTGTATCCCACAGTGCAGTAAAATATGCTGGATTTAAAGACCTGACCACTTTCAATAAGGCATGCCTTTTGACTTGCTTCTCCATAGACAATGATGAACTTGCATCTCAGTATTCACAGCCACACCTGCCCCTCTTTGCAAATATGACAGGCATATTTGCAGGATTGTACAAAGTCCTGGGTAAAACATTCACAAGTACAGGCGCCTTACTTTACAGGCAAAAACACCAGTGTGTGAGTGGCGCAGACCAGTCACTCTGGGATCTGGCTCTGCAGCTATAGAAGTGGAGGTAGAGATTTATCAAAGGACTGAGGAACTTCTCTTGTCTCCCTGGGCTTCCCCTTTCCCTTCCTGTCTTCCTCCCCAGTTCATCTCAGGAAGGGTGGGGAAGGAGGAGATAACCAATGGCAAGAAGGTAGAAATTGTCTTTGATCATGAGAGTGAAGACATCTCCCAGATTATAAAATGCCAGGTGGAGAGGCCCTGGGGGGAGGTGGAGGCCTTCACACCCAGCCTCGCTGGGGGTCTTCGCTTCTTGCTGGCTGTCACCGTTTAATCTATCAGTATATTAAGGAAAAACATTTCAGGAGCAGGTCTCCCCCTCCACTTCATTTACCTGAAAGAAATGGTGTTGAGTTACAAGGAAAACAAGATAGGCTTGCCTTGACTTGCCAGCAAGAAACTTTAAGTTGCAGCAGACCTGCATCTCAGTTCCCACTGGTCCCTAATAAACTGGATTTTCATCTTCCAGTTTCAGATGCCTGAACCAGTTGTGCTCTGGGCACAAATCTCTGATGTAAAGCACTCCAGTCTTGGTTTTGAAGGGCTATGTCCTGCTTAGGTAAACCCTGCCAGCTTGGTGTTCAAAACCCAGGGTAGCTGAAACTTCAACCCAGATGGACACAAGGAACTAGCTGAGGCACCCAGTGAGAAGGCACTACCCAACCTTCTCCACATTTCCTCAGCCCCCCCTCATCTTAAGCCCTTTTCATCAATATGGTGTTGTGCCTTCCCTCTGTTGAAGTTTTCAGGCCTCTGGAAGTATTTGCCTTTCTTGCTGTCAGTTCACTCAAGGGCTACCTGGAGCTGATGTCATGCTGACTGACCCTAGCTGGAGCTCTGTCCCTGCTCACCTTCAAGTCACTCTCACAGAGCAAGCCGTGCTTTGTGAACTGACCTTGAAAGAGTTTTACAACATCAACAGTCTGGATTTTCTCTGTCTGTACTGTTTGCTGTTATGTTGCAAGAATGTGACCCAACAGCCTCCACACCCAGATGACTCAGCCGGCTTGAGTGAGTCGTGTTTTCCAGGCCTTCCCCAGGCAGTGCCTCCTCTCATGTGGGCCAGGTGCTGCCTGGGTGTGGCACTGCCCCGCCTGGGGTGGCATGGCAGGTAGACCAGATGGGCAGAGGGAGAGGGAAGGAGGATTCTTGCTTGTTTCATTCTCCAGTGACTCCATCATGATCGATTTTCCTCAAGCACACCCTGGGAAGTTTGTGCTAGAGGTTAGGAAGAATCTACCCGGTGGAATCCACTGTCAAGGATGCTTTTTCTCTTAACTTTGAGACAGTGACTCTTGCTCTCTGCTTAAGCTTGTATGAAGAAGCAAGTCTCACAAATTGCTGACTGGTCTTTGATTTGAGGGACATTCGATTTGTTGGAGGAGAGGGGATATGACTGTTAAGCTTCAGGGGGCAGAATGGAGGAAATCCTCTAATAGCAATTCTGAGATGCCCAGAATCTCAGGCCAAAAAATTGATGACAGAGAAAAAGAGAACATTGTGCTCTAGAGCTGTGGCAAAGGCCAAACTCTGGGCAATGGCCCCGAGAAGAGCTATGAATAAAATATATTTAAATGTGTACACTTCTCTTTGGAAAGAAATTGCTTAGGGAAAGCACAGTCCTTCATTACTACTCTTGCTAGGCCGGAAAACCTGAGTTGATTTCCCCCTCAACTCTTTCACTCATACCAGATTTAAAAATTTTCAAATCTCCTTGCAAAAATGCAAACACATTTTTATTTCTTGATAGGCTGTAACAAAAGAAAACCTAAGCAATAATTTGTTTTATGGAAAGAGATGAAATCCATGCACAATTTATACATTTGCCAATGATTCATTTTGGTTTGCAGCGTTATCTGTGAATCAGCTGACAGAAAGCATCTGTCAGGCCCTTCTGCTGTAAGGAAATGAAGGGCACTTCAAGGAACTGCAGCCCAGTGTGGTCTAGAGGCTGACACCACAGTGGTGTCACAGAGGTTTGCGCTTGTTTCCAGGAGGACCTGCCCAGCCTGCACATGCGGGCCCCCTCCCCCACCCTCCCAAGGCCCTGGCGTGGCCACTTTGAACTGGCTCTTGCCAGGGAGGAAGCAGAGGCCTCCTGGCACTAGCATCAGCCTCTTTCCAGCCACACCCATAGGTTTATTTGCTTTGTTTTGCTTTGGGGAGGATCATTTCATGTTTATATAATTTCAATTTTACAAAAAAATTAAAAGAACAGTATCAGAAACTCCTACACACTTTATTTATTTGCATTTTCGCTTGCATCTTGCCTTATTTCTTTATCATTGTCTTTCTCCCCTCCTCCTCCATTAAGATTAAGTTGGAGATGTGGTTTCCTTTCTCCCTAAGTACTTCAGTGTACACTTTCTCTTGTATTAACCAGAGCAGACTTAACACAATCAAGAAGTTAAACATCAATATAATATTGCTATTTCTTTCATCAATTGCACCCAAAATATCCTTACATTATTTTCTTTCTCCTGAGTCCAGGGTCAAGTCCAAGATCATGCACAGTATTTCGTTGTCAAGTCTATTTATTTTCCTTTATTCTGGAACATTTCCTTGCCCTTTCTTTTGTGTTTCTTGAATCTGACATTTTAAAAGAGAACAGGCCAGTAATTATTATTATTTTTATGTTTGTCATTTTGTTTCCTCTGATAGACTACAAACAAGCACACAGGGAAAAGGGGGTATACAAGTCAGTAATTTCATGGACTGTATTTTTAATTCCCCTAACGCTTTCTCATAAGCAGATTCAGGCTGTATATTTTTTGCAGGATTTTCTCAGAATCGATGTGTGTCCTTCTCCAAGCATCCTAATGAGGGGCACGTCGTATTGGGTATTGCAGCTTACATACAGTGACATTAGGCTTGATGATTACCTGCTGTCTGCACTGTGAAGTTACCAATTTTTCCTTTGTAATTAATAAGTAACTTGCGGGACCATGGTTTCAACTCTGTAATTATCTTATTTCTTATCAAATGTATCCATCAGTTTGAACATTATTGATGACTTTTTATTCCCGCTATTCCTTTCATATTTATGAGTTGACATCTTCTGTAGAAGAGGTTTCTTTTCACGTTATTTACTTATATCAGTATGGATTGATCGATGGGGTATAGTCCATTAAAAATATGATTTATTTTGATGCTCAAATAGTCCCAGACTTGGCCAGTGAGAGCCACTGGAAGCCAGTCGCTAAGTCCTTTCAACATATTCCCATGAGCATCACCTCACCTTTTGACAGAGAGTGGCCACAGTCATCCTCTATTTTCCCTGTCTTGGAATAAACCATTAATCCGGAACTCTGGTTCATTTAGCAGGGAATGGTATTTAGAAACCAAATCTGGGCGTTTCTACTGGTGTGTCATGACTCTAGTCCTGACTAGTTGGAATTAGGTATTATTATACAGATGTGTATATATATATATGTATATACATTCATACACACACAAGTTAGACATAGGTAAATTGTTTTATTGATAGTTTCATGTGTAATACAACAAACACCTTTTCTAGATTTGTAACATCTTTCTTTAACAGTGAAAGATCTGGGGCCTCCCCGGTGGCGCAGTGGGTTAAGCAACACACTATGAAGCAAACCGCAGCCACTGCAGCACGAGTTCGATCCCTGCTGCCGGCCAGGGA
>JAGFMF010011824.1:0-17469 GCA_019455555.1 Galemys pyrenaicus
ATATAACTAATAAAAAAAAAAAAAAAGAAGAAAAAAAAATAAAGTAAAATAATTGAACTAAAAAAAAAAATAAATAAAAATAAAAAAGACTGCATTTATACAGATACCTATACATGCATGTACACATGTACACACAGACACACATGTGTAAGCATTAATGTATGAATAAGTACCTACAGATCTCTAGTAGCTTGCAGATAGTATAAAAGCTATGTTTCTATAGTCTGCACTTGGAAGAATAACCTAATGAAAAAGTGGCAAAGTTGGAATTATATGTATGTCTAGATATTATTAGAGTAGAACTTTAATCCTCTTCCACACATATTACAGGACTCACCAAGACAGAGTAGGGAACAGAAAGGCAGATGATCAAAATACACTGCTGAGGGGAGCAGCGGGGAGACAGGAGAGGTCTGCTGTGCCATGTGGGTAGGTCCCCTCCCTGGCTGGAGATCGAACTTGCACTGCAGTGCCGCGGATGCTTCACAGTGCAGCACTCAACCCACTGTATCACCAGGAAGTCCCTATTACTAATAGTCTTATGTTACTATTTTGCTCTCTGCGTGTAGGCCTATCTACATAAAAAGTCAAATGTTAATTCTATTGATTCTTGTAATTCTATTGGTAAAACAATTATAACAAGGATAATTTCTCAATACATGAGATATTTTTATCTCTTCCCAAATAAGGCTGAGCCTTTGATTGTATTTTTGGACTTTCCATCTAGGAGAAGTCTCCACTGTAATTACCTTATAAGTGACAAAAAAAGGAGTGCAGACATCTTGTATGAAAGGATAAAATGAGCGGCTTCTCTATTACCTCATCTGTTCTACGTATGTATACAAATTAGTAAATTCAATGACACTTCTTGAGGCCTATTTAGTTCTTTCAAGTTGTAAATATTATGAGAGGGGCTCATGAGAAAATGGCTTTCAAATATTAAAGTGACTTCCCACAGTCATACTGTTAATATGAATTCTCAACCATATTACCTCCTCCTCAGGAGACAGGTTCATTTTGCTACTGCTGATAGGAAAACCACTCCCAAATTCTTTGGAATGAATGTCTGCTCCATATTCAACTGTCACATCTTCCTCAATGCTGCTCACTAGTCTCCAGAATTCCTTCTCTACTAGTTCTGTAGGTACCATCTGTAAAAACAAGTTTAAGAGATGATTATAGCCCACTATACTTTGACTAAACGTCTCTATGAACACTAAGACTATCAGACACAAATCCCCCTTCATTTTTTAAATACATACATGCACAGGCATGCTGAAATAATCAGTCTTGAATGAATCAGCCATTTCACCAAAGCTCTGCAAAGTGTACTCCTGGGTAGCCTGCTCAAAGCCAAAGGCTTCAGGAGGTCTCTTACATTCCTGAAGTAGAAAGTATTTCAGCAACACACAGGCAAAAGGCAAATAATTCAACAAGAATAACTAGAGATATATCTTAAGCTTTATCACTAACATTTGCGGTGAATAGTTTTTACACTATCTACTGACATATTTCTTTTTCTTTGTTCCTATGGTTCATAGCATCAGCATTATAGTCTCTTTCCTGTTTTAATTTCTACCATCCTGCTCAACTATCTTGCTCATGTCACTAATGATCATAACAACATTACTTTAGAAAAGGATAAAACTATCACTGACTTCCTCTCTCTTTAAAATCAGGAGGCTGAATTAAACTAAATTTAAATATCTATGTTGGACTGGCCTTACCGCCATGATACACTTTGGGCACCTCCAGACACCTTTCGGGACTTCAGGAAGTGGTGGTAATAGGCAGAAGATGTGATAATTGTCATCACAGCCATCACAGAGAAGAAGTTTATTATCCTCATCCCCTTGAGAGCATATTCGGCAAACATATGAATCAATCTATGAGGAAAACTAAAACACTAAGTTATGTGCTCCATGATGCCTTATCCCATGTTCTACTCATGAGTTCACTATTTGAGGTATAATATGACAGGGTATGCTGCTAAATAACAACACATTACTAAATAAACCATTAATGAGGGGCTTTATAAGCAACAAAGTAGATTTTTATATAAGGTATGATCCCAAACTCAAAATCATGAATTATCTGGATAATGCTAAATTGTATAGGCTGCAAGCTGAACTAATAGTTGAAATACAAAATTAATATAAGTGAAATGCCTATTGTTATACTCTTAAGAGTTTAACAGGTGTCCATTTTCAATCAAACTCATATTCATGTAATTCACACAATTAATGTCAGCTAAGTAGTAGGTTATAATAGAAACATTAAGACAAAACTAAATAACTTCTATTCTTAGATGCTTTTTAACTAAACTAGTAGTTTAGTTAAGAAAGATAACAGACACGAGGATTTTTAGTAGGATGAGTCTACATACTGGAAAAAAATCACTTGTAGTGAAAATCTACAATGAAGAATCCAGAATTAAAATTTTCAGTCTCAAAGAGGAGAGGTAATTCAAATATGTAAAAGGACAAATGCTTTTCTATGTGCATGGCAGTTACTCTTCGTCACCATTTATCTTATTAATATACAACAGAAAAGCCTAGATAGATAACTAAAGGTGAGTAAGTACATATCATTAGTATTCCAGCCAAAACCAGGATATCTCAATACCAAAACTGGAACTGCCAAGAAAAATCCATAAATAGTGTAATTGTTTTTTGTAATAAAGCTATGTTTAATAAAATTATACTTAAAAAAGTATAATACAATGAGAACTCAAAAATACAAATGAATTTCTTAAAATATAACACTGAACAAAGAAATTCAGTTACATATTGATACTAATTAAAAAGTATAAAATAAGCAAAATTACCTATATATTTTTACGTGTGCACGACATAATAATTATAAGAGAACTGAACTACATGTTCACTGTATAACATAAGTCAGGGAAAAGTCATAAATAACTCAGATTTCAAGGTAAGAAATGAAAATCTTGGGACAATCCATAAAATGAGAAACACCAGGTGGATTGATTAAGAATACAACTGCAGAGTTCAAAACAGAAAACTATTTAAGAATAAAATTTCTGGAATATCAGTATTTACAGAGTAGAGATAGTAAACAAAAATTATTAAAAAGTGAAAGTAGCTTTATTATTTTATACAGATATAGAGATGAAACAAATGTTAATGTTTCTCACATCAACAGTAAGAATAAAGAGAAAACTGTGTTATTACTGGAGCTGAAAAAAGAAACAGCTATTTAAAAGAAATGACTTAAATAACTGATTTAAAGAGATTACTTCCTCTTCCCGGTTATCATTCTATGCATGGACATTGACAAAGAGATGGACAGACACAGACAGACACACACACACACACACACACACAGAGACACACAGAGTTCTGGAATAAACAGAAGACGAAAGTAACATGGAATGATAATTTTAGGTTCCATATAGTACTGATAGGTCAAGAACTATTACAAAATCACAGGTCAGTCCTTACAAATTGAGCATTGTCGTGATTCTTCCGTAGTCGCATTGTCATCTTGGTGCAAGACTCCATGGTATGACTTAAGTCTTCTTTAGGTAGGGTAGACTGTACTTTCTCATCATTATTTAGTTCCTTTTTTATCATAACAGTAGGAGGACACATAACACCTTCTTTCTCTAGGGGAGTCAGAAACAAAGTATGAAAATAAATCTGTCTTCCATTAGAATTACCAAATCACCCACCATGGTAATCTGTACAGTGGTTTTTATACTGCCTTTCAATTTATTATGCTTTACCTTTCTTCCGCAATGTCTTATCCTTGGCCACTAGACCCAAGCCAAGCATTTTGGGACCTGCCCCATATATCTGTAGTTTTTTCAACTCTGGATTCTTCTCAATGTCCTCTTCTGTGGGTTCTGGCTATTGAAAGAGATTCAAGAAAAGGAGAGACTCTTATTCTTGTATAATGCTTTATATTATAAAAAGACATATAACTTTAAGCAAAATCTAGACATTCATTTTGTAAAATGTCCTGGCTCACATAAAAGCAAACAGGTTTTATCAATTAAAATTTATCAGTAGCCTCTATCCAATTTTAAGTATTTACTGATAAATTTTTAATCTGTGGATAAAGAGTGGCTAAGCAGCAAAATGAACAGAGAAATCTAATGACTATTTTTCACTTTTTTTTACATTACAGAGGAAACAAAGAGAATTACAACTCTATTTGCAAGGCTTAAACATTATAAATATTCTACATGAGGCAATTCAAAAAAGACAAATACGGTCCATTCTGCAACTAAGCTGAAGATGCAAAAGGTAAACAAGAATTTTTGTTTGAATTCAGGTCATCAGAAACATTAACTCCCTTTTCCCCTACACAGTGTAATCAGAAACCTAGAAAAATGAAACATTTTATATTTAAAAAAACTACACAAATCATTTTTAAAACTTTTTAGTGGGCTCTGTAACATGTTTTATCTTTTAGTTTTTATGCTACTTTTAAATTAAAGCCTTATTACATTTAATCTTTTAAAGCCTGAATTTTATTTTCATATTTTTTTCTATAGATAAATAAACAAAATAACATTCTCTGGTTTAGTTTTACTACCCCTAAGAATCTGTAACATTTATTTTATGACACTATCCCTGAGAATCACAAGGTTGCAATGGTGATAGTAAAGATAACTGCTCAGTAATCAAAACATAAGACTAGCCAGGATAATTTATGGAAATATTGACATATATACCTATTCCGTTGCTTATTACTCCACTATAATGCTGTTCTGGAAATAACCTACGTTTATTATTATACAACATTAAGTAGTATAACAGGCATATTTTGGTATCTTGGTAACAGAGGGAGGCCTTTGCCAGTTAGGGAAATGTTCCTTCTAACAACTGCCTTTCACCTACAAACTAATTATTCCTAAACCCACACCTATACTGACTGAATCTAACTCTTGGATGCCAAGACAGGACTTCCCTTCTTCTAAATCAACCCATGGTCTGGTCCCTCACAACTACTGGAAAACATGAGTTCACAAGGCATAATTATTCAAACCAATCAACCCTAAAATATGTATCTACTTTGCTGTGCCTTTCCTGAGAAAACTTCAATAAAATCTGGCCTATGCCGTCTCTTAAACTCATTTCTATCACCTCCTAGGTAGTAATGCTTCCTGTATATTCTAATTTTAAGGGACTTAAAATGCTAATGTTAACATAATGTTTTATGACTACCAACCGTGCAGACCTGCCTAGTTATTCAATTTTGACAAATACCGATTTCTCCCAATTATATAAATAGTATGTAGTTATTTTACATTCTCAAATTATAAGATTAAATATTTGTGATTTATTATTCAGTAGATTTAATGTAAAGGTAAACTGAAAATAGGCAGTTAGAAAAATGAAAGATTCCAAACCCGTAAACTTCTAGTCAAGTCCTGTATAAAATACATTATGCATAAAATGGAATGTTACAGGTAAATACTCCTTATAACTCCTTAATTAATGTTTTTTTCTGTTGCATGTAGCACTGATAATTTTGTTTCTGATAGAGGTACAACTCCCTTATTTGTTTCCATCAATCAAGGCCATCTTTAGAAATTTCTTAAATCTTCCTAGTAATGTGTTTAAAACTCCATCTCTAGGAAAAAGTGTGAACATCGACTGAAAAACTTGTGTATCTATACCTGATAGTTAGAACTTTCAAGTAAATTTTACTAGCTTTCAAGTTATATGCTCATTTTTCTAAATCAATTTACTTTCAGACAGTATAATGAACTTCAGAACCAATGCAGACTCCACTGAACTGTAAGTAATAATCTGTACTAATCACACTTTCTCACTTCTTCAGTCTAAATTCTAATGTTAAAATACTCTGAAATTCAATATTATTAGAATTATTTACAAAATACCTAAGGTTACTAAAAATGTTTGAAAAACAGAAAAACATCTAAGATTTTATAAAAAATAGACATAATAAACACAAAAATTCTAAGAATACACTATTTATATTTACAAAATTTTAAACATCATGAAAACTTTTCTGGCTTTGGATACTGACTCTTTGGGCCCAGCCAAAAACAGTCCTTTGATATGATACCAACCAATTCTGGCTCAGCCCTTCTTATAGGTTTCTTCACCACACAGTATTATTGGTTTGCCTTAACTGTCCTAAAGCCAGATACCAAAAAACTGAAGATCACTACTACAGTTTAAAATTGTGCCAAAAAAAGAGCTGAAAAGGCAATTCTCCAAAGAGGACATGCAAATGGCCAACAGGCATATGAAAAAATGCTCCACTTCTCTTGTCATCAGAGAAATGCAAATCAAAACCACTATGAGATACCACCTCACCCCAGTGAGAATGGCACATATCCAAAAAAGGAGCCACAGCAAATGTTGGCGGGGATGTGGAGAAAAGGAACTCTCTTACACTGCTGGTGGGAATGCAAGCTGGTCCAACCATTATGGAAAGCAGTATGGTGGTTCCTCAGTCTGCTAAGAATGGAACTTCCAGAGGATCCAGCAATCCCACTCCTAGGAATAGACCCCAAAGACACAAAAACTCTGATTCAAAAGAATACCTGCACCCCTATGTTTATAGCAGCACTCCCTACAATAGGGAAGACCTGGAAACAACCTAAATGCCCAAAAACAGAGGAGTGGATCGGGAAGCTGTGGTACATCTACACGATGGAATACTACTCAGCATTCTAAAAAGAAACACTAGACACATTCATAGGAACATGGATGGAGCTGGAAGGGATGCTGCTCAGCGAAGTAAGTCAGAATGCAAAAGAAAAATACCACATGGTTCCTCCCCTAGGCGGAATAGAAGGGAACCAAAGGAGTATCAAGGAAAGGAGTAAGAACAACAATAATAACAACAATAAAGACACAAAAACCAAAAATGAAAAGAACAAATTGGGGACAGTTGGTGGGGAGGAGAGGGGGAAGGTTGAGGACAGATGGGAGCACGAGGGACTGAGGTGATGGTGCACTGGTGATATGGTGATGGGGAATACATGGGGATTATAATTGATGTCAAATCTAAAACAAAATAAATAAAATCATGCCAAAACTGTTCAAAACTGTCAATTCCAAACTATCACCCTGTGTCTCCCTTTCCCTAGGAAATCCCAATAGTTCATGGCGTAGAGCACCACCACTCTCCCTGTCTCCTCCTACACACTGTTCTTTCATCAGTGGCCTTGTCTGTCTCTGAATATAATAAACAAATTTTTTCAGCCTCTCCTATGTCACCTACGGTCACACCTGACTGAATAAAACAGAACAGACTAAAAAAAACAGGTGCATAATGTACTTCATAGAACACTCCTAAGATCATTATTAACCTGTGAGACTGCACTGAATGAATATTTTTATAAAAACAAAAGTACTACGAAGTATTACAAAAGTACCATTCAAACAGGTGCATAACGTACTTCATAGAACACTCCTAAGATCATTAATAATTAACCTGTGAGACTGCACTGAATGAATATTTTTATAAAAACAAAAGTACTACGAAGTATTACAAAAGTACCATTCCTTTTCAGCTAAATATTGTGTCAGTTATAGCTACAAGATAAGGTCCCTAAAAGCAACTCTTAGAGGAACTTTCATAGCTTATGAAAACAAAACAGCACTCACATCAGGTTGCAGTCTTTTTGCCCGGCGACTGTAGCTACTGAACTTGGAAGGCTGCACAGACTGTCTAAAAGGAATGCTGTGAGGTTTGTATTCCTTGTCTTTTCCCTCACTTTCAAATGGGTGAGTGTTACACTGCTGGGAAGAATGGAAAGTAACTTAGTCACATTCATAAGTAATTAACTTCTTCACCCTATACTTGGTATGAAAGCTATAGTTCTGATTATACATTCTATTCCCTTTGTAAAGAATCTCTATAGCCTTACTTTGAAAAAGCACAGTACAGACAATGGTCTTGGAATCTGAAAATGGACTTTTACATTTACTTTTTGTGTATCTTATGCAAAGCCATAGGACTTCTGTTAAAAGTGGTAATAAAAATATAAAATCTAAGGTAATTATGTAGATTAAAAAATATACATTTATACACACACTCAGCTTTTAAGTGTTTTCTTTGTAAATAATAAAAGCTAAAAATCTATTAAAAATACTCACCAAAATCAATTCCCACTCCTCTAATTCTAAGTAACACCAAGTTTTTTCCCTAAACATTTTATCTGTATATTATTTATAGGAAATTAAGTAATTTCAAAAGAAAATTATTTTCTTAATAGCTAGTTACCTAAAATAGGAACTGCTTTTCTCTAAACTTCTACTCTTAGTATTTTGTTCACAAAAAGATCTTAGTATATATTAATCATCTGAGATAGAGGTAGTGCACACTCCAGGTCTCATTTAACCAGTCTGGAGACACAAAACTTCTTTAAAACAGGTCACCTATTATTTTCCAGGGTGGAAATTTAATGTAACTTATTTTCTATCAATAAATTAAAACTTTCAATAAATCCTGATTATTCAGGAAAAAGCCCAACCCAGAAAAAAGCCCATCAAGCTCTAAAGCAATTAGTTCCTTACCACGAGGTTGGCTCCAGACTGAAACATTTCATAGGGATAAATGATGCGTTCATAGTGAGAACGTAAAAGGGAGCCAATGTTTTTCCCTGGTGGGTAATTGAGGCGCTGTGCAACTCGGGCCCACCGCCGGTCCTTGCAGATAGCTTCATAACCACCCTCCTCCGTGACAATCTGAAAGGATAAGAAAGGTATGAATGAATTATGATTAGACAAGAGGGTCTAAAAACAGCAATATGATTTAAAATCTACTCCTAAATCAAATGACTACTAGGTCAAGAAATACTAGCAGGGCAGGTTCTGTGTTCTCTCCTTTCTTACCCACAGATACAAACTATAACTGCAGATGAGTCAAAGCTCACTGGTTTTCTCCCCTACTTTTGTACAGAGAATTAATTTTACCTTACTAAGGCTGTAGAGATCCAGTATCCTCCGTTCCACATTGGGAATTTTTAATGAAGAGCCTTGGATTTCCCAAAACTTTGCAATCTGGTCCAAATAGTTTAATTTCACTCTGGTCTGAGCCTGGGAAGAGAGAGTCCTATAGATTTGCTTATTTTGTAACCTATCCTTGATAAAACAAAGTAGATAAATACTTGTTTATGTATCATCTACATTTTAATGTGATAGAACCTTAGACTTTATCATCTATTTTTTCACTGGAGTCAAATAAATTGATTCCTTAATCTGACAGGAACTTTTATAGAAAGATGCCTCAGAGTAAAAAAACCCTCACCCATCAAAATGTCCTTGGATTTAAGGAGAGTTCATCAAATCTATTTAAAGCTAAAAAGTTTTTTCTAGTGTGGCAAACACTTTGGATATGAAGCCATTTTTGCATTCTTCCTCTTACCCTAAGTCATTTTCTAGTTTTTTTTTTACAATGAGTACAGTGAAAACTTATAGTAGCAAAAGAAAATTTTAAAGCAACACATGCTTTCCAAATTTTAAAAGCTATATGTGCAGATTATTGACTGCTTTTAAAAAAATAAACTTTGCTTTTCCTAGTACTCTGACCCCACACTAAATACATTCATTTTATTAAAAAAAGAAGAAGAAAACCAGAATACCAGCAGCTGAAGCTGCAAATTTAGTTCAGATTTTTGAACTAAAGTTTACTTCTGTTAAAAAAAATTAGTGAAAATTCAAGATAAAATATGTGCACTCACTCAGCAGATAAATGTAAAAAGTACTATTTCTATCTCCTTGATAGTGTTCATATTAGTCTATTATAAGACAAAATGAGTATGTTTTTCATGTATAGAAATGTAAAGCTTTCTGTACTGACATTTTGGGAAAGATTTTTCTCCAGAAAATAACAGCGTTGAGAGTAAAACTAATATATATTTATAACCCAAGTTCTTAACAACACTTAAAAACTGTGCATGAAACTTTATCAGAATTCAAAATGGATGAATCCCCATTTTACCTCTAGTTCATTTAGTCTCTGGATTCGAGGAGTAAATTTAAAGTTGTCAACTTCAACTGCAAAGGGAGGTTGCCAGTCCTAGAACAAAGTAAAAGCAGCAGGTTAATATGGATTAGTAAAGGATTCAGATAGTGGGAAATATAATCATGTATGCCCCTTAGTAGCCCTCAATTTTAAGATTACTTTTCTGTTGCCTTTTTTTTTGTCCAAAGACTGCAATGCCTGTTTAACATCAGGTAACTGTGAGGTGGGGAAGTGAGGGGCAAGAGGAAGTTATAATAGTATATAGTAACACTAAAAAATGTGAAATCCCTGTAAACCCAGACCCAAAGTTGACTTTAAAAGATTGAAGTAAAGCTCAATAAGCATTGACCCATCTGAAGAAAGTTGTTAGACAACAGAAGATAAAGATTATATATATATATAATATATATATAATATATATATATAGGTTGAGCATTTGAAAAATGAAGTGTGGGCAAAAAGTTGGCAATTCACTATGAGAATAATTTCAGTTTGTATTAATTCAACCAACATTTAACAATTTCAATTAGGAATTTTGAGCATAACAACTGACAATATATGTCTCTAAGTCTAATAATAATAATTTACCGGTGGCAAAGAACCTACATGGTTTACTCTATTTTTATACCTACTTGTTACATACTCCTCAGGTCATAAAGCGGAAAAGAGAGAATTCCCAGGCCCACTGGTTAACTACAACAAATACAACAAAGTGATGATTCGTTGCTTCAGTGAAATACTGAGTGCATTAAAATACTGGAATGTAGTCTTGTTATAGTTGTGTGGAAGGATGTAGAACCAATTTGTAATCACATATTTTTCCTCATAAACGAAATGTTTTAACTTCACGGAGTCTGGTGACCAAATACAGGGCCATGTGTTGTTGTAATGAGACAAGAAAATTCTGAACATGGAAATTTAGCAGGTCAGTGGTTTGTGGCTCTAAATTGAAGGCTGTATCATTAAGCAGTTTTCCTTACGCGCAACGTAAGCTATACCCCAACTTAAAACTTACCGGGGGTGGGCGAATCTTACAGATGCCCGACTTCTCAGCGATGGGCCTAATTTTCGCGATGTACCCAAGTGGGTCTCGGAATTCCGCCCAGGTAGGCTCAAACACAGGGCATTCCGGCGGCGGTAGAAATTCCTCGGCTCCCGGCTCCATGTCAGATCTAAATGCTTATCGGGAAAATGCTAACTTTGTTCCGTAGCTCATAGAGTGTTGCTGCCTAAATACCGATGCTTACAGGAATCCAATTTTGTGGCAACTATCAGAGTTATTATGAGCCCTACAGCAGTTTACCAATCGTCAGCAGTCTCAGTTCTCAACCACCATCTTGACCCTGTAGCGTTTTCCGGTTACTTTGCTCTGTGTGTCACTCCGCCGATCGATTCTTCAGTTGCTACGGACAAACCTGGGAGATTTTCTGCCAGCCAGGGAAAAGCTAAGGTTACTGAGGCTGCTTCACTATAAGTTAATATCACAAACTACTACGGCAATAACATTATATATTTTTAAAGAAAATAGTAGAGCGAAATTGTAGATAAAGCTGCCGGATCTCTTTAATAGAATTATTGCGCGCGTTACGCGTGCGCATTAGAGATGGGAAAAATGAAAAATTTGTGTTCGTCGGTCACGTTTTTTTTCCTCAGGAAATCATATTTTACAAAACCTCTAACCCAAATTCTCTGCATTTTCATCGCCTTTATAAGCCGTGGCTACAAGTATCAAAGTCCTTGCAACAATCGCCACAGATTTACTCTTTGACAGTTTATAAGCGGAGCTTAATTCAACAGAACCCGTTAGTCTTGCAGCTTTAATACATTGTTTACATTCATGCGCGCTGTTAAAGTTGACCTGTCAAGCTCACATATTTTACTACATATTTACAAACCCGAGATTTGTCTCTACGACAAACAACGAAAACCGCGCTGAAGTATTTCATAAAAAAAGTCTTCCTAAATAAACTTACCTCATAAAAATTACTGAGAAAGACACTTAGGTAAAATGATTACAGACTTGCGCTGCTAACTACATAGTTCCTCCATAATGTTACACTTTGTCGGTGCCCTCTAAACAACAGATTCTGAAAAAACAAACAACAACCAAAAATAGCCATATTAAATTACACACACTTTTTTTTTTTTTAAAGCAACCTTTCTACAGTGTTAGTGTTCTTGATCCGCTTCCAGACAACAAAGCCAGTTCTGTTTCTCAGAGCAGTATCTAACTCTAAAGAACACAGAATAAAAGTCTAAAACTAGGGTAATCTACTTTTCACATCACAATTTCTCTCTAGTTCCTAATATGCTTGCTCTTTAAGTACGGAGCTCACATGATCAATATTCTCACGCAGAATTTTCTATTTCTCATTACAAATTTCACTTTATCGTGGGCTTTTTATTTTAAAATTAGCATCCTATAACTTAATTTACATTCCTTCACATATATATTTACGATGAGTTAGTCTTCACTCATCACAATCATCTTTACATTTTTAAAATTTCTACCATCTTCTCATGTTTCTTTTAGAACAATTAGGAAAAAATGGGAAGGATTTTTTTACCCACTTTACATTTCCTTTTTAAAAATCAATATTTTGGCTCCCCTTTTGAGGTTAACTGGGAGGAAATCTTTGTTGGTCTGATTTGAATGTTATATGATTTAACAATATTCTTGGCATTTCCTTCATAATCTAGATTATCAACTTTCTTACTATCAACTATTCTTATAAGATAGTAAGATATAAGATTATTTCACTATGCTATAGCACACACATTTATTTTGCACACATTTATTTTATCCTTTATTTCTTCAATTTTTTAAATCAAGTGGGAGTTTCATCCCTGTATTTTTATGTTTCACAAAATCCATTTAACTATATAGTTTATAGTATCAATTTTCAAATCATCAGATCTTACCCCAGAATCTAAATTTTTTTATAAAATAGTGTACCTGAGATAAGAGTCCATGAAATTATATGAAATTATTCATTTTAAAGTATATATTCAGTGGGTTTAGTGTATTTACATAATTTCAATACCATCGCTGCTTTCAAATTTCAGAGTATTCATTACCCCAACAAGAAACCCCATAATACTGGCAATCATTTCTCATTTTCTAACAGCTATTAATCTATTTCCTCTTCTTTGGATATGAGTTCTCTGACATTTTGGAAAAAAGAAATTTACATAATAGGATTCTGACTACTTTCTATGTATTTTTTAATCATCTAATTAAATATTCAATCATGTTACGGCATTTATAAGAACACCAAAGATTTACCATTTTAAACATTTCACTTTAGATATGCAAAATAAAATTTGTTTCATTTTTATGATTGAATAGCCTGCTGTTATTTAAATATACCATCTTTTACTTATCCATTCATAATTGATGGAATTGTTTCTACTTTTAGATTTAAGAATAATGTCACTGAATATTTATATAACTGTTATGTGTGCATTTGTTTTCTTTTTAAAGAATTATTTATGTATGCATACAAGCACTGGGGTACAGGCCAGAGGTGTGGGGGGTGAGAGGATTCACCACAGAGAGAAGGGAGCAGAACAGACAGATCCACTGAAGTACACTGCTGAGGGGAGCAGCGGGCACAGCAGGAGAGGTCTGCCGCACCATGTGGGTACCCTCCCTGGCCGGCAGCAGGGATCGAACTTATGCTGCAGTGGCTGCGGTTTGCTTCATAGTTCATTGCTTAACCCACTGCGCCACCTGGGAGGCCCAACATGTTTTCTTTTTAATGCAAGTGTTCTTAATAAGTTATTATTGATCTTTCTATTGGTAGCTAATATAAGTTGAGACTATTATTTAAATAATTTATGTACTTGTACGGTGAGAGCACTCTCAGGATCAAGCTGAATCCCTTTATCTGATGCTGAGCATAGGCTAGAATGAGATATATATATGTGGGTTTTCTTGTTGGATAGTCAATTGGGCCCCTCCATACTTCACTCTTCTTCTACCCCCCTCATAGCCCACTATCTCTTATAGTATCAATTCTAACAAATTTTCAGTGTCTAGATTTTGTTAGCGGTTCATTTTAATGTGACCATTTGTTTTTTTCCTCTATATTCCACATACAATTGAGATCATTTGGCATTTATATTTTTCTTCCTAGTTTATCTTACTATATTCCTTCTCATTCCATTCATTTTGAATATTGACATTTTAATATTCAAGTCTCTTAAGTCATTGATAAAGGATGTCATCCTATTTATTTAGATATTCTTTCATTTCAATAAGAATTTATAGTTTTCACTGCATATATCTCACACTATTTTTAGTTAGCCTCTTTTACATCATCTTACTCTTTTCCATGCTGTTTAAATAAAATTTTAATATTTTTACTGGATTGTTCATTGCTGGTGTTTATATAATGAAATAGATGTTCTTGTGCTGATCTGGTGCTAAGTGTATTTCTATATACTGCAAATAAACAATCCAAAAAAAGTGAGAAAATAATTACAATAGCAGAAAATAAAAATGCTCAGCTGAAAGTTATACAGACATGAGACATTTATGCAGAAAATTACAAAGCACTAGTGAAGGAAATTTTAAAATTTAAATCCCATATTTATGGATTGAAAGACTGAATACTATAAAGATGCCATGATTTTCCAAATTTATCTACACATTCTGCACATTTTCCTTCTAAGTTAAATTCAATAAATAATAGCAAAAAATATTGAAAAAAACTGTTGGAATATGCACTTCATAATTTCAAAACATATGACTAATTACTCACAGCAATATAGTATGCATGTAAAACTAATATACCTTTGTCCAAATGTTGCTGTGAAACATGTCAACACCATTCAAAAGAAAAATAAAAGTTCTTCAGGTGTTGCTGGAGCAACAGGATATCCATAAGGTAAATAAAAAGGTTGCATTTCAACATAACCCATAAAAATGTTAACTTAAAATGGGTACAGATAACAGTTAAAACTAAATAACTTGGATGAGCTTATATATGAAGACAAAAGCCATAGTAAATCTTCATAAGATGGCATTTCATATAGATTCTTAAATAGGAACAAGTAATAAAAGAAAAAATAGATAACAGAGCTTCAAAATTAAAACTCCTATGTATGATCAAGAAAATGACAAAACAATTTATAGAAGGAGAATCAATATTGGTCAAAAAATCTGAAAGGATGTTAGTGTACAGAAGTCTGACAATTCAACAATAAAACAGGCAAATAACGTGATTAGTGTGGGAACCAACTGAATAAATATTTCTCCATTAAGTACATCCATGACCAAGAACATTTGAAAATTCTCAGTCATTAGCTACTGGGGAAATAAAAACCAAACACTCAAGACATGTCTCAAATATTATAATGGCTATAATTCCATGATTACAACAATGTGAAGAGATAAGGTAACAAGGCAAGGATTTAGAGAACTAATAATTCTCATAAACTTCTGGTAAAAAGGTAAACAGGCATAGCTTATGTGGGTTTAATTGTTTTCAATAATAATAATAATAATAATAATTGCTGTATGACTCAACAATTCTATATGTAGGTTTATATCTGAAAGAAATATGGAGAAAAGTATTCAAAATATTCACATAAACTTTCAAGGCACCACTGTTTATAGTATACTAAGGTACAAGGAACACATTTATCCATCAACAGACAAATGGATTTCTTCTTTTTTAAGATGGCATGTATATACAATAGAATATTTTTCAGTCATGAAAAGTGATATTTATTTTCACTATAAAGTCAACCTTGGTTTATTTTTTTAAAAATTATTTATTTATGCATGTAAGAATTGCGGTGTAGGCCAGAGTTGTGGGAGGTGAACCAGGGACAGAGTGGGGAGCAGAATAGGCAGGAGCAGCAGGCAACATAGGAGAGATCTGCTGGGCCATGTGAATTAGCTTCCTAGTCGCCTCAGAATCAAACTGCTATAGTGACTGTCAGTAGCTTTACACCTTAGCCATCAGGGAGGCCCAATCTTAGTTTCTTAAGCTGTCTGGACACCTGAATTTATGCCTATTATTATCAAATAGTTGTAATAAAAACTATTTTAATATACACACATTTCCAATAGTGTCTGACTAGAGAAAAGCTTTTTGAAAATAAATGCACTGCCATGAAAATAAGAAAACAGAAATGGAGCAAAAGTAAATATTTCAATTTGCTCACCAAAGTGTAATTCACTAAGTAGTTACAGGTCATGTCAATTTTTTTTTTAAAAGAAAGTCTTTATTAAATCTGGAAAGAAAGAAAATATGAAATAACCAAAATAAAACAAAACATAATAGAACAAAAGTGTTTCAGTTATAAGAAAATTATATACACATTCTAGGTTTATTCAGTCCCATATAAGTAGTTCTTGTTGTCAGTGTTACGAATCCAATTTTTAAAATAACCCTGGAGTTTCTTATAAAATTCAGTTTATTTATAAATCTGGAGAGTATTTATTGAAGTCTTTTCTGTAAATTGCTCTGTGCCTGAAACACATTCAAGAAAGCACTGGAACAAATAATAATTCATTTCAATGAGAAAACAAGTACTAGATAAAACATACTGTAATCTGTAGGATAAGTTCTCCCAGTCCTATTTGAATAGGTAGACTAAATTATGGACTGATGAGTACTGTGTAAGGAATTCAGCCCACAAGACTGACCACAAGGTATTATTCTGGACAAAAAATAGTAGATGCTCACTAAGGACTATCTCACAGTTTCCAGGAGGGGAAAGCTGAGAGTCCTTATGGACAGTTGGAACCTAACCAAAGTAAGCATGGCCCGGCATAAACCAAGCCAGAATGGGCTGCGACATTGTCCTCCTATATGTGGTCAGCCCACTGTGTAAATATGGCCTCCTAATTCCCTTCAGAGAGCAGAGCTAATTTCTTCTCTCCTGCGCTGGCTCCCTCACGCATCAGTCTCTTTAAAAGAAAAAGTGATGGTGCATAGGTGAATTGGTGGTGGAAATTCTATGGGTACTACACCTAGAAAAGAAAGCAAATATTGTAAAAACATAAAGAATAAATAAAGTTCATTTGTACAGAGAGAAAACAGAAAAAAAGAACAAATGTTGGTGAGAATGTGGAGGAAAAAGAACTCTCTTACTATGCTGGGTGGGAATGCAAACTGAATGGAAAGCTGTGTGGAGATTCATCCTATTACTCAAAAAGGATCTACCACATGACCCAGCAATTCCACTCCTAGGAATCTACCAAAGGACACAAAAACATTAATTCAAAAAGATACAGTACCCCTATATTCATAGCAATACTATTTACAATAGCTAAATGTACCAGAACATTGGAAGGGTTTATGCAGATGACTAGATCAAGAAGATGTGGTAATACATACAACGAAATATTGTTTAGCAATCAAAAAAAGATAAACTTCACAACAGACACAGCAGAAATCGAAAGAATAATTAGAGAATACTATGGAAAGCTATATGCAAACAGGGTCAACAACCTAGAAGAAATGGACAAATTTC
>JAGFMF010011824.1:20956-31036 GCA_019455555.1 Galemys pyrenaicus
CTCCCTGGCCGGCAGCAGGGATCGAACTCGTGCTGCAGTGGCTGCGGTTTGCTTCATAGTGCGCTGCTTAACCCACTGCGCCACCAGGGAGGCCCGATAAATAAAATCTTTTAAAAAATTTAAAAAAAAAAGCCTTGCCTGATTCAATTTCATCTACTAATCTCTGTGAATTCTTTCCCAAGAGGGCAAAGGACCCACTCTTTCGGGGTGGAGGCCCTATAATAAAAGAACATCAAAATGTTAAATATGTGACTGTAACATAAGGAATACTGATAAGGAAATTTGTTGAAGTTTGTAATATGTAAGTCTTTAAAAATAATCATATGACAAATAATAATGTTATACTAAAATGTACTAGGCCTTTAAGAATTTTGTGTTTTAAGATCAGCCATATAAATATCATGTATCCATGAAATTTTAGGTAGGGAAACCAAGATTTTTGTGTATGTATATATAACATCTTCTCAAAAGAAGACACTTCCAACCAAGGCTACTTAATCAGTAATTCCGTCTTTCAAAAATGAAGATGAAGCTAAAGACATTCTTTGTGGAGAATTCTTCTGCAGCAACTCTCCCCAAAGTTTTAGCATACAAAATAAAAATACAATCAATTCTATTACATACACTAAAAATAGAATATATGAAAAATAAAGCATATCCCCTATTATAAAAGTACCAAAATTAACAAAATATTTAAGAATTTGTTTAACCAAAGAAGAAGAATTTGTTTAACCAAAGAATTTGTTTAACCAATGTTCTGAAAGAACATTGATGAAGCAGATGGAAGACTAGAAAAATAAATGGAGTGATATTCTGTGTTGATTTGCATTAACATCACAGACTATTGTTACTAATGTTATTGATTAGAAATATTTTTATGGGTATGGTGGGTGGGACTCCACTGTCAAGGTAGGATCATCCTCTCCTTTAAAAACAACCATAAAAATATTTGCTCATAGAAAGATATGTGCTCTGTCTCCTCTATGTAGTTTTTGAACTTTTCCACAAAGATCTCAAATTAATAAGGTTGGCAACCACAGCAGGTAATGAAATAATTAGGTTTTTTGTTAAAGAATTGTCGACCTTCTTGGTTGGGAACCTGGGGCACAGAAAGAACTGAGATACTAATTTTGAGACATGGAGGACGGAGGAAAAACCATCAAATCATCAGCCCTGTCCTTTATTTTTCTTATGTTGTGTACAGTTCCTTAGAGGCAATTACATACAAAAGATTAACTACTGGGAATTGTGAATATACAACATATCTATTAAGATCAGATGGTCTGATTTATAGGCTGCCTAATTATCTCTAACTAGCACTTAGGTTTCAAGGGAGTAAGTTGCTTTATATCCTGACCCCTGCCATACATTTGTGCCCATGAGTTTGTGCCTCACTCACCAATCTTCAGCCTGGAGACAATGCCTGTGTCCACAGCTCTCCTTCCCAGATTCTCCCCAGCATTTCACTCCCCATGGGGCACTGGCTGGAGAACCAGGGAAAAGCCCTCCAGGAGGTTGCAGCACCAGGAGCCCAGTTGTTTTGATTTCAGTCTTAACAGAGACTGGGCACCCTCGTGGGCCCTCACTCTGTAGGCAGCATTGTGTATCTGCACAGTGAGCAGCCCCTGAATACAAGGCCTTTTCCCCAAACTCCACCCTCTCTCCCAGGGCTGGGAGCTGGTGGTGCTGTGTTGTGGTTGTTCATGTGTCGCTGAAGATTGTTTGCCCCCTCTCCTTGTCCAGTGGAGAAAGCAAATGTGTTTGTTTCCAAATAAGAGGTAGAAACAACACATGGTCAAACAAAGTATACAGTTATCGCAGCCATAGCTCACTCTGACTTAATCCTGCTTGCAGTGACACCAACACAAGCCTACATATGACCTCCACAAGCATCTCCATATAGTCCCTGAGTGACAGGTGAGAAGTACATTCTCTTGGAACTGGGATTCATTCCTGGAACTGAGATAAATTTCTGTGTAAACATTCATTTTTAAGCAACCTCTGGAAACAGTTCACATTAAAGTGCTGAAGTGCCTTGGTTCATTTATGTGTCCAGGACTAGGCACAAAGGTGTGCCCGGGGCTCTACTTCCTAGAGTCATAGCCATAGGTGTCCATGCTATGCCAGGGCTGGAATAGGCTGTCCTTATGCTGTTGACATTGTGGACCCCAGTTCTCTCAACGCCAGCTTCTACTATGCAAACCCACACAATGGCCATACAAAACCCACACAAGAAGTCACATTTCAGCAGCTGGAATCAATAGAGGTGGGGAAAAAGGCAGCAAATCTGCAGAAGATCTAGAGTCTTCAAAGGGAATGAATAATAAGCAGTGACACCAGTGATATGGTGATGGGGAATATGTGGGGATTACAATTGATGACATATATGTATAAATTTAAAAAAAAGAAAAAAAAGAAACTCAATAAAATAAGCAGTGACAGAGAGAGACATAGTTCTTTTAGGTTGAAAGTGGAGAAAAAGCAAAAATAGGTCATTTAAACACCACAATTTTGCTGATACAATAAAATGAAATAGAGTCTCTATAAAATGAAAAGAGTCTCTATAAAATATTCAAATAGCAAGCATATTATCACAGTGTTAATGCAGTAAAAGAATGGAGAATGTGTGTGAAGAGAGTATTCTCTGAAGACAGGTTGAATTTGAAATGTAACAGAAATGTAACTACAGTGGGATCCCCATAGTTGTTCACCATGGAAATACCATGATAAGCATAATTCCATATATTATTATCCTTAACATTTTTCAAAAACTGGATCTAAGAGTGAGAAAACAGGGGTAAATAACATTGTGGCATATCATAACCAGTGAGAGTCCACAATCAAATTAAAGGAGGGAAAATTAAATTTTGTAGAGGGAAATACTTTGATTAGCAATATGAGATTCTTCTCAGGGGAAAATAGTTGTGATAAACTGAGTGATATAATCATCTGGTATAAGGATGAAGAAAATAAATAAGAACATGCTAGGGAACTGTGAACATAAAGAATGGGACTAGGATAATGTGAAAACTAAGGGCCATGGGATTTGCCTCATTGTTGTCCACCTTGTGGGAATGCATGCCTTCTCTCTGTGGCAGAGATCAGATTTATATTACAGAGAGCCAAGGACACCCAGAGCTATCTTGGGGATGTCCTGTGCATGATGGACTGATGGACTGTCCCCAGCAGTCACAGGGCAGCCAGGGGCCTGGGTGCCAGAGAGGATGCATTTCTGCACCCCAACTGTGTGTCTTCAGCCTGGTTCTAGCCCTGCACCGGGCAGATGCCCATGCACGGGTACCCAGGCAGTAGGAACCATTAAGAAGAGATAACCCTGTGACAGTGGCAGACAGGATGGATGGACAGTAGGGGGATTGAGACTCTACACTAAAATAAAACATAGCTTTATAAAGGAGACAGAAAGTCAAGAAAGTCTCAACTGAAGAAGGAGGAAGGATATTCTCCAGGCGCAAGAGCAATACAAGCAGGATCTTGATCTTTGTGGGCACGTGGTAGGGGCTCCAGTGGTGGGAACTAGCACAGACGCCCCAGGGCTGCTGGAGTCTAGCTCCAGTGAACAGGGTTGAGAGAGGCACTGTATGAACTGAGGAATAAAGAAATAAACACACAAAATAGTTTAAGAAAAGCGGCCACAGGTGACACAAGACCTCTCTCTCTCTCTCTGAGCTCATTTGTATTGATATAAGCAGCCTCCTCCCCTCCTCTCAGTTATTACACAATGGCTCATTCTTTAGCATTTGTCCCCGTACAGGTTCACACTCACCACCAAGGTTCTGCTCTCTCAGGCGGCGCTGCTCTCCCTTCTAATCTAGCTGACTCCCCAGGCAACGGCTGCACTGCACAAGAAAGGACATCCTGAGGTGTGCACGGGCCAGCCTTCCAGCCCACGCTGACCAGTCTTCCAGCCATGACCAGTCTTCCGGCCACGACCCAGAGAGTTTCCTTGTCCCAGAAGCTCTCAACACCTTAAGGATATCCAACCCAAGGCCAGTGCTGGTAACACAAGTGACATCCATACTTTCTGCTCAGATCCCCCTCTTGGCTCTGGACTACATGTGACCCAGGCTAACCAACACAGAGCCCCAGTGCCAACCCTGTGACAGCACATAAACCCCATACACATAAGTGCAGAAGTCTGGCTCGGCCCTGGCACCGGGTATGGTCACATACTAACCAGCTTAGAATGCCCAAGGCCGGCTCTCAAAAGACGTGAACTTATAAGAAGACCCAGACACCCCAGAGGGAGCTCTGGAACAAAATATTACCCTGTACTAACCAAAACCAAACCTAAGGGCCAGTTCTGGGACAATGTGTGACACCCCCCCGCAAAGTACCCAGAACAAACCCCCAGGCTAGGTCTGGGACACATATTACGCCCATACTCACCCCCGCTAGGTTCAGAGAGTCAGTTTGGGACCATGTGAGACACTATACTAACACAACAGAACTCCAGGGCCAGCTCTGGGACCAAGTGTATGACTATAGTAAGTACCACAGCATAGCAGCATCAGCTCCAGAATAATGTGTGACCTCACTAACCAACACAGAGCTCCTGGGCCAGCTCTTTGACCACAAGTGACACTGAACTAACCAGTATAGAACATTGGGCCAGCTCTTGGACCATGTGTGACCACATATAAACCAGCAAGAACTAGCCAGGACCAACTCTAGGAACATGTGTGACTCCCATAAAAACCACCCAGAGCTCCCAGGGATAGCTCAGGGAATATGTGTGACACTATAATAAATAGAACAGACCAAAGACCAGCCCTGAGCCACTTCTGACCACTAAAAACCCCAGAGGAACCCATTGGCTGCTGCTGAGACAGCCTGTGACCACACAGTCACAAACCTAGAAAACCCAGGGCCAATGCTGGGCTGATATGACCACACACTAACCAACACAGCCCCCAGGGCCACCCATGGGGCCACACGTGACCCTGTTGGTGACCAGTCCAGATCACGGAGGCCATCTGTCCTTACACTAACCTGCACAGAACTCCCAAGGCCAACATTGGGATTGTCAGTGACGCCACAGTAACCAGTACAGACCATCAGGCAAACTCTGGGGCCACAAATGCCCATATAAACCAGCACAGAGCCCATAGGGCCAGTCTGAGCGCACATGTGACTCCAGAGTAACCACCAATGAATGTTCAGGGTCAGTTGTTTGGCCAGGTGTGGACTGTGCCTCCTGCACTGAAACCCATGTGTTCTCCCTATATTAATGAGCAAAAGAGGTGCCAGAACCCTGCAGGGTACTGCTGCCCCAGGGATAGTTCTGGTACTTGCAGACGAACCAGTATATAACCCCTAGGGCCAGATCTATTACACTGTGTGACCCAATTCTGTGCATTAGCAAGACTGAGGGCCAGCCCTGAGACCATGACTGACCCTTTACTAAACATCCCAGAGCCTCAGGCCAACTGGGATCACCTGTGACCCTATGCTAACCAGCACAGGGCCCGGATCAAGCTCTGGGTCCATGTGTCACCTCAAACTAATTCCCCCCATTCAGTCCATGTGTGACACAATACTAAGCTGCATAGAACCTCTAGGCAAACCTGGTAACCTATGTGGCCCCCATCCTAATCAGCATAAACCAGCAGAGGATCTGTGGGCCAGCCCGATATCACGTGAGCAGTCACACTAGCCAGCACAGAACACATACCACCAGGCCAGCTCTGGACCAACTGTGACTACACACTTACCAGCACAGAGACCCAAGTGCCAGCTCTGGGAACACATGTGACACTTACAAAGCAAACAAACCCTCAGCCAGCTCTGGGACCACATGTGACCTCAGATTAACCAGCCTAGAGCCCAAAGTGCCAGCCCTGGAACTTCTTGCCCCCATACTAACCTATACACTAGGGGCAGCTCTAGGACACCATATGGTGGCCATACATACCAGGACAGAACACCCAGGGAAAGCTCCAGAACCACATTTGACTTTATAATAACCAGCTCAAGTCCTCAGGGCCATTCTGGGGCCACATGTTACACTATACTAACCATCATGGATGTCCCAAGGCCAGCTCTGGGAGCACATGTGACACTTTACTAACCACACAGAACACACAGAATTAGTTCTGGGTCTACATATGACCCCAAGATGACACAGTATGATGCCCCAGTGACCAAAGAGAGGCCACATATTACCATCACATATTACCGCCACAGACCCCAGGGCCAGCTGTGGGGCCATCGGTGTGATCCCATGCATGCCAGAACAGAAAACTCAGGGTCATCTTGGGACCACATGTGATGAACCAGGACAGACCATTAGGGCAGCTCTGGGAGCACATGAGAGATCATGCTAACCACAGAGCCCCCCCCAAATCAATCCTGGGACTACTGGTGGCCCCAAAACTAACCAGCACAGAGCCCCAGAACCAGTGTGGGGCACTTGTGACCCATATACTTACAAGCACTGAGTCCCAGGGTGTGATCTAGGGCCAGGTGTGAACCCATTATAGCTAGACTGGAACCCCAAGGCCTGCTATGGACCACAGGTGAACCCACATTTACCAGCACAGAGCCCTGAGGGCCAGCTCTGGCAGCATATGCAATCCTATGCAACCCAGCACAGAACCTGAGGCCAGGTCTCAGCCCATGTGTGATACCACTAAACAACACTGAAGTCCCAGTGTCTGCTCTGGGATCACATTTGACTCTGTACTAAGAAGCCCAGAACCTTAGGGCCAGGTCTGGGAGCATGTGTGACCCCTGCTAAACAGCACAGAACTCCAGTCTTTGGGATGACATAGAGCCCACAGTAAACCCACACACAGACCTTAGGGCCAGCTCCTGAAAACATGTGACACTATGCTGCAGAGAACACCAGGACACCTCTGGGACCCAAGAGACCCACTATCGATCAGCACAGATCCCAGGACTAGCTCTGGACCTGTTAGTCATTAACCCATGCTATCCAGCACAGAACCTCAGGTACTACTCTGGGACAACATGCGGGCCCACACCACACAACATGCGGGCACACACCAGCACAGAGCCCAGGGCCAACTGTGACACTATACTAACTAGCACAGGACCACGGGTCCATTGGGGATATTCTTCTCTCAACAGTTTGGGCTAACCATAGTACGGGCTAAACAGTTCGGGCAGCACTGGGTCCTACATAAAGGAGCTCCCTGGGTGAGTCACCTGTGCAGGGAGTGTCTAAAGAACTCAGGGCACAACAGACACCCAGAGCAAAGCTCAGTGTCTCCAGAGCAAACTCCAGGCCCCTGGCCCAGAGCTGGGGCCGCAGCGCCTCTGTGCTCACATACTGCAGGCGGCAGAGCTCAGAGGAAGAACAGCAATTTTGTGCATCTCTGACTGAGCTGCAGTAGGGTGTCCTGGGGCCCTTCATTTTCATGCAGCTGCCATCCATGGGGCATTCCTCTGCCAAGAAAAAAAAAAATCCCTTTCACCTCCTGTGAAAGGTGTGAAATTCTGACATGGAGTGGATTTTTTTCTTTTTCTTTTTTTAACTCTCCCCATGCAATACAATGGCTAAGTTATGACTTAAGCACTGGTCTGGGAGAAGAAGGCAGTGCTCTCACTCGTGATGGTTAATTTGCCTTGTGTTTAAGCATTTTAAAGGATTATTTTAAAGGATTTATTTATTTACTTATAAAAGGACTCAGGTACAGGTCAGAGGATTTATTTATTTACTTATAACAGGACTCAGGTACAGGTCAGAGGATTTATTTATTTACTTATAACAGGACTCAGGTACAGGTCAGAGGTCTGAGTTGGGGTTGGGGTGATGAGACAGTGGGGAACAGAACAGGCAGATGGACTGAAACACACTGCTGAGGGGAGCAGTGAGGCAGGACTGGTTTGCTGTGCCATGTGGGTCCCCTCCCTGGTCGAGGATCGAACTCATGCTGTAGTGCCTGTGGATGCTTCATAGTGCTGTAACCCTTGCACCACCAGGGAGCCCCCTGGTTTTCTCATTTTAAAAATAAGTAGAACCTTTTCCAAGATGCTCTATTATACTTTTAAAACCAGGCTGAAATGGTATGAAGCCAAATACACAAAGTAGTTGAGGACAAGCTGCCAGAGAGTTACGGCCGCATCTAAGAAGTTAATGGATGATGATGCAAGAAGAGGGGGGGGGTGACTCTAGCACTAAGTGACAACACTAGCAATCTTAGGCTAGAACATTATAAAGAAAACACAAAATTCAGGCCATATAGGAGGTTTAGGGGTCTGTGAGGTGTGGTTCATTTTAGGGGAGACAATTTGCAAATTTTCACCATTTATAACATTGATGTAAACTTTGTGCACTCTGAACCTTCTTTGTGCATCCTTATGGCAATCTGAGTCACCCTAACTTTGTTCATTTTAAGCATTATACAAAGATACTGTAGGGGTACAGACTGTACAGGCTGCTTCCTAAAGAGTATTATCCTCAGGTGAAAAGATTATCACCCAGGCATGTAAGGTCACAGCTCTGCCCAGCTCCCTGCTGGAACCCACTGCCTTGAGTATTTCCCAGAAGCAGGCTCTTGTGAAAATAGTTATTTGAAATTTAATGTGACTAAATTTGTGTTAACACCAGGTTTATATTATTGTTGCTTTTAGGGTTTTAGAGAAGAGCATCTTGTTGGTTGAATTTTTTCTCTAGATGTGCCAGACAGTGGTGGAGGGTTAGCTTGAATTTGTGATATTATGTGAGGGGGAACTGGGGTGATTAAAGTGATGAGGTGAGCTACTATTTATTAAATGTTTGTTTTTTATGCAATGCTTAACTATGTGAGCCTGACAAATAATACATAAACACATTTCAGAAAAGAAAATTCATGCTTAAAGGACAGACTATCAGAAGTTTTGAACATGAACACGGAACAACCAGCAGTCAGAGCCTGGCTGAAAAGGTCCAAAAGAAAACAAGATCTACAGTACTGATTATTGGTTCCACTGGTGAATTTATTAATCATTGTGCACCTTTCGCACTCAGTCTTATTTGTTTGAAATCTTGCTTTATAGTAGTGTTTACCACAATAACTGAGTTTCTGAGTTCACATTCCTTTGTGAATGTGTGGGCTTCACATTCCTTTGTGAACTCACAAAGGTGAAGCCCACACCTCACTCTCCTTGTCCTTGTCCAGGCCCTGGCTTAGGGACATGGCATCCCCTCTCCTGTCCCTTTTATTCAGCTCAAGTGGCCTATCCATTTCTGCCAGGAAAAATTGCCTGTCATTTTGCATGTTTAGAGTAGATTTGGAACCGCCCTTCAGCAGAGTTCAACCTTGCAAGATTTGTGATTTGCAGGGCCAGGAGTAGAAAGAACCAAGAGACTTCATGTGGCTATGGAATAAGAGGTGATCCAGGCCACTCGTCTCACTTATTGAGCACCCCACCTGCCCTGGTGATAATGTCAGTTTGGTGCACATCACAGAGATGCATCAGTTCTTTATGTCAGTCATAGCAGGAAATAACATACCCGATAGTTGCCTACAGTAGTGTGTGTGCATGTGTGTGTGCACCAGGTAAAGGTGTGCACACACCTGCATACACATAGGTGGACAAAAAATTTCCAGTTCTTCTTCCTGCCCTCTGGATGCTGGTAGTTTACATGGGAGAGGGTGGTGAGCAGCGCTCCCAGAGAATAGCACATACGAAGGTCCTTGGACAGCAAATTCCAGGTTTAGGAGAGAAGCATTGTGATAGATTCTGATATCTTTTGTTGGTGAGTTTTCCTACTTTTCTTGCTTAAATAAATCCTTAAAAAGTTAACTGTATCTTACACTGCTGGTGGGTATGCAAGCTGGTCCAACCATTATGGAAAGCAGTATAGAGGTTCCTCAGTCTACTAAGAATGGCACTTCCATAGGATCCAGCAATCCCACTCCTAGGAATAGACCAAAAGACATAAAAACTCTGATTCAAAAGAATACCTGCATCCCTATGTTTATAGCAGTACTCCTTACAATAGGGAAGACCTGGAAACAACCTAAATGCCCAAAACATATGAGTGAATCAGGAAGCTGTGGTCCATAGACACGATGGAATATGACTCAGCAATCAGAAATGAAAAGCTAGACT
>JAGFMF010011824.1:77405-89695 GCA_019455555.1 Galemys pyrenaicus
CACACCGGTAAGAATGGCACACATTGAAAAAACCAACAATGTCAAATGCTGGCGAGGGTGTGGAGAAAAAGGAACCCTGGTACACTGCTGGTGGGAATGTAAGCTAATCCAACCACTATGGAAGGCCATATGGAGGTTCCTCAGTCTACTAGAAATGGAACTACCATATGATCCGGCAATCCCACTCCTGGGAATCTACCTGAAGGACACAAAAACACTGATCCGAAAGAGCACCTGTACCCCCATGTTTATCGCAGCACTATTAGTAATTGCTAAGACCTGGAAACAACCCAAAAGCCCAAAAGTAGAGGACTGGATCAAGAAGATGTGGTACATACACACAGTGGACTATTATTCAGCAATCAGAAATGAGAAATTAGGGGCATTTATAGAAACATGGATGGAACTAGAAGGAATTATACTCAGTGAAACAAGTCAGAAGGCAAGAGAAAAATATCGGATGGCTTCACTATTAGGAGGAATATGAGAGAACAACAACAACAATAAATAATAAGCTCAAGGAATTGGGCAATTATAACCAAAAGTAAACAACAACAACAACACAAACTTAATAAGACCAAAAAGCCGGGATAAACCAAAGGGACCCTGGCGGGGGGGAGGGGGTGGAGGTGGGCAAAGACGGGGAAGATGCCAGAGGGTGCACAAGGGACTGAGGTGATGGTGCACGGGTGAAATGGTGGTGGGTACTACAAATGATGTCAAATATAACTAATAATAATTTTTAAAAAATTAAAAAAAATTTAGGCTCCTACTAGGGTTAGCATATGATGGGCTATTTGTGTGACCTACTGGACTGTTTGCTCTCTGATTCATTACAATGGACATGGTTATTCTATTCCTATTCCTCACATTAATTGATTTAAGGGTCCTTTGTCTGAATATTCATTACTTTATAATAATCCCTATAGAATCTCTTTAGTGTATATCTTGGGGCTGATAAATTATTTTAGTTTTTGCTTTCAGTGAAACTTCTTATTCATTCTCTGTCCTGCATATTAATCATGCTGTCTAAAGAACTATTGACTGGGGAAGGGAGAACCTTTACATTTTTAAATATCTTTCTCCTGTTCCTTTGTGCCTGTAATGTTTCCACTGAAAGTCGATAAGGTGTTCCCTTATAGGTTACTCATTTTTTCCTCTTGAGGTTTTCAATATACAAGACTTCTCATTTTTTTCCAAGAGTTTTATTATACTGTGATTTTGTCTGTAATTCTTTTATTTGGAGTATTCTGGGAAATAATGCCTTGTTTCTCAAATAGAGATATTTTCAATAATTATTTGTCTAGTTTTCTATGACTTTCTGTTCCTCTTCTCCTTCTGGAGAAAACATTTATATTTTATATTTATACATATGTACATATATGTATATGCATATAATTTCTATTTAACCTGTCCCAAAGCATACACTATTTTAATTTTCATTATTATATTAAATCCTTAAAATATTTCTCAGCAGGCCTAAATACAAGGACAGTATTTTCTAGGAAAATTTGCAATCATTAGAAGAGAGAGTTTGTTGGTATTGTATAAACTAGGAGGAAACCCTGAACTTATATCATGATTTACCACCTTAATAACACAGTATTGAAAAAAACAGAAATGTCCAAAAACATAATATTAATCTAAACGTAGATGTTTCCAGAGTTGCTTTTCTCAGGAACAGGAGTTGTCACAGACTGATGTCACATTTCTAAATAACTATATCTCTCTTAGATTACTCCCTTTCAGCTTCATTCACATTCAGGTTCCACCATAACTTATCTCTAAACCAAGGCAAGGGAAATAGGGTTACGCTAATTAGTGCTATATTTGACATGAAGTAATCCATAGTAGAGGTAGGAAAGGGACTTCATTTTTTTCTGATTTAATGGAAGATCTGATTCTGGGATTACTCTACCTCTGACAGCAAGGAGTGATCAGCAAAGCTGATGGACAGACAACTAGTGATGTTTACCAGAGCATTTTGACAGAGCATATATTCTGTATAGTGTCAACACTATTAGGTCTGCTCAGACTATTTGTGAGTTTATTTTATTCCTTTGGTAGAGTCTAGATTTCTTAAGGATGAGAATTACTATTTTTAGTAGGTCCTTGAAATTCCTAGAGTTTAATTAATACATATTTACCAAATGGATTTGATATGCCTATGCCAGTTTATTGAAATGAATTTTTGTTGAATTTTAATAATTCAAATTATCAACATCCACAAAGTACTTCTTGTGCTTCTGTGCTTATTCATTCAAAAAATAATTAAGTGTACTTAAACATAGAGATATTTAGATAAAGTTATTGTGGTTACTATGTAACAGAAATTCTGCAAGAATGCTTACAATTATGGGAGGAAAAGAAAATGTTTCATTCTATTATATGCATATATTAACATAGAATTTATCATGTTAAAGATGCTGAAGTAAAACAACATGAATATAAAATTTATGTGAAGCTTTTTTTGTAGTTACATTTAGTGGAGATTTTCTTCTTAAAATTAATTTAGAAGCTTTTTTTTTTAGTAGACATTTTAACTAAGCACCATTTTTCTACACTATCACTAAGTTTTGACAGTATAGAATTTCTCCCCTCAGCTGTGGTCAATATAGTTTAATTTAGAAATTTTAAATTTAACATAATACTATAATTCTCATTTTAAAATTTTTTGGTGACCAATTTGTCCTTATCTTTTCATTTTGGTTTTTGTTGTGTCTTTATTATTATTATTATTATTATTAATGTTGTTCTTATTCCTTTCCTTGATCCTTATTTGGTTCCCTATATTCTTCCTAAGGAAGGAACCATCTGGTATTTTTCTTTTGCCTTCTGACTTACTTTGCTGAGCAGCATCCCTTCCAGTTCCTTCCATGTTCCTATGAATGTGTCTAGTTTTTCATTTTTGATTGCTAAGTAGTATTCCATCATGTCTATGGACCACAGCTTCCCAATCCACTCATGTGTTTTGGGGCACACTGGGGGGTGCAGGTTGAGGGCAGACAGGAGCACGGGGGGACTGAGGTGATGGTGCACTGGTGGTATGGTGATGGGGAATACATGGGGATTACAATTGATGTCAAATATATATAAATAAAGGGAAAAATGAAAAAAAATTTTAAATTAAAAAGTGAAGCTTAAAAAAAATAAATAAAAATTTTGGTGGTCTAAATAGCCAGATTATAAATAATGTGAAGTATAAAACCAATGCACCAAGTCCTAATTAATTTTTAAATGTATTATTCAAGTTTGGATTTAGTGATTATATAATATCATATTCAAATTTTTTATCAGCTAATACAACTAATGGATAAAATAATAAACAACCAAAAAATGATCTGTGGTTCTGTAACTGAAATTCCTCCAAACATTTTCTTGCCAAACTGTCTGCAGTTTTAAGTTTTATTTTCTCTCTAGTGACATGGGCATTTATGTTTGATTAAAAAACATACATACATACATAGATTTTTTGAGGTTTTTATTGGCTCTAGTGGTATTCATGTTGTTACAGAATTTACTATTAAACTAATTGTAAGCACAAATCACTGTGTTCTGTGTTTTCCTTCAAGCAACTAAATATCGTTTTAGTTCTCCCACTTTGTGATCACTTAATCCTGAAAAGGAAAAAACAGAAAAAGAACATTTAAACTATTTAAGAATTTTCCTAAAGAGTACTAAGTATAGTACTATACATAGTTTCAGTTTTAAGTGTGTATGGGGGGAATGTACTCTAAGAATGTGCTCACTTATATGCTTACTTTTACACATTTAATGACTAAGTTTTAAAGTTTCAAATGTGGAAATTTATCTTTCCATGAATGGCTTTGACATAGTATGAATATACTACAAAGCCCAAAGTCTTATCAGTAAGCTAAAACAGAAATATATTTCCCTAGATTTGAGAAAACATGAAACTTCAACTAAAATAACAACTACGTAAATGTTACTATTTGTGATACAATTCATCTTTGTAAATTATGTACTAAACTATGTTCATAATTTTATATATGTTGCTTATAGCAATTTTGAATTGCAGAACTATTTCACTAATTGTATTTACAATATCATTTGTACTAATTAAGTAAAAATGCTTGAACAAACCTTTAAAATCATCTAACCCCATGACCTTTTGAGATGGGAGAGCAGACACCCATAAATTTGAAATGATTTGCATATTAATACCATTTTCTTATTTAAGGAAAAGTTAACAGGAGAATATGTCTGTCCTCACTGTCCATCAGTTACTTCTACATCATTTCTCAGTTTTCTAAGTTAAAAACCAGTGTAATAAATAAATTTACTTGTAAAGCACTAAATACTTACACCAACAGATGAAGCTTATTTTATTGATATTTCTTTGTTAGAAAAACTTTCTAACAGATTTTGAAATAAATTATAAAAATTCCTATTATAAGTTGAATCTAGTCCTAACAAATGAAAAGGAATCCAAAGGTATGCCTAGTTTAGCTGCCTCCAACTTACTACATTAAAAGAAAAATACCTAACATAATTATTTAGTTGGGTATTTTAGGAGATTTTCCACCTAATTCATTCTTTTAAGCTCTCCTGACATTTGCATTTCTTCACTCTCAAAATTAGTCTAAACTAATTTGCTAGCGAAACCACTGAATGATGAAGTTGATGTTCCTCTATTTAATTGTCTTAAAAAATGTCTTTCAGTAACCTATATCATGACAGGAACTCAACATTTCTATACGTATGAACTCAACATAAACATACCACGTTTTAAATCAATTCATTTATAAAATTACGTTACAAAACAGGCTTGTATTGTTGCATTGCTGTTACTGGCTATAGCTAGTAAAAGTCAAACTGCATTGTCCAAGAACTTACAAATCTGGGGGCCAATTTTGCTTTACCATTTTCATAGAGTTGTAGCAGCTTCAAGGTCTACTCACCACTTCTTCGCGCTTGGTCTTGTCTGTGGACGGCCAGGCTTCCAGAGGCAGATCAGGAAGGAGGGGGGGCATGGGCTGCATGGGGAACATCGGATGCAGAGGTGGCTGTGGCGGCAGGGGCTGCATGGGGTGCATGGGTGGCTGGGGCTGCACGGGCTGGTGAGGTTGCGGCTGCACGTGCTGGGGCTGATAGGGCTGCTGGGCGGGAGCGGGGAGGTTGGGCTGGTGGTGTTGGGTTGGAGTTATGGAGTGCTGGCCGGGAACGGGCATCAGTGGTTGCTGGGGGACCACGGGTTGCTGAGCTGGCACCATGGGGATGTGGTGATGAGGCTGTAGGGCGTGACTCGGGGGGTTCTGCTGGGACAGCACGGGAATGATTTGGTGGTGCAGCCATCCACCCATGGGCTCGTAACCATAGGAAGGGTACTGGTGAGAAACAAAGAGGCAGGTTTTACCATCGGCTCCTTTGATTCCAGCTGGAGCGCTAGCATCGTCCTCTTTGTCGTTATGGCAAGAGGAATATTTGTTCATTTTTTTCTGTGTGAAATTTCTATGTACAGCATGAGCTTTTATAAACTAAGTTCCCCATTAGTGCCTGTATGTGGCATATAGATGTTATTCACTGGAAAAGGAATTGAAATAAAGGGTTAATATTATAAGAAATTAAGAACAAAGTATCTACATACCGGTTGTCTTATCATGTTCTGGTACCATTTCAGAGGAGTAAGCACCTTAAGAGACAGAGAAATTAGAATCGTTTTAATTTCCTTACATGAAATATTGATTCATCAGTTCAGTCCTGTTAAAATATGAGTTCTACAGAATAAAAAAAAAGTAAACATATGCTACATTCTTCCTACATGAGGCATTCTAAACACCACCCTGACTTTTATAGACAAGGTCATGGAGCAACTGTTAAAGAAGCTTGGGAACATGAATGAAGTTACAAAACATAATTCTGTTTAGTGTGTAACTCCTGATCTTCTTTGCAAATGCAAAACAAAACAGGATATGTAACAAAACTAATTATGTTCTGTTTGATTTTATATCACAATAAACAAAACAAAGGAGAAAAAACAATTCAACCTAAAAGTACAGATTTTTCTGGTGCAAGGTTTCAATGTTTGAATTTCAAAATGTCAAAAAAAAATCCTACTAAGGTTTTTTTTTCCTCAGCTTATATGAGATTCAGAGGCTTTCATTTATACCTATCGGAGAAGTTAAGAATTCTTTCCTCTCTAAACAATATATACTTGGTTAACCTTAGAACCAGAGATTTCCTTTATATTGTAGGATAGTATTTGAAATCAATACAATGAGCAATTACTAATCTGTTCATTAGAAAACATATTTATATTTCTTAATTATTTTGTTCCCAAAATGAAATAATTTGAAGTTTGGGTTTTATAATTATTTCACTTCTTGGGAGTAATTGGCCCAGGGTCACATATTTAAACCTAGGGATTAAGGAGAGCCTCAAGTCAGTTTCTACAAATCTCATGCCTGCTATCACTTCCTCACTAATCACTTGCTCAAATGAAAGGTAAATGAAGAAGACACTTAAAGTGTGAACAACACAGAGATCATAGTATCAGGAGTTGTCTAACTGGAAAGACTCCTAACATGTTTTAGTTATTCCCTTATTTAGTGGCTAGGATTAAAAAAAAAAAAAAAGCTTTTAAGCCAGTCCACTTGTCCACTTTCTGTCATACCAATCAATCCCCCCAGAATTTTAGTTCATGGTAAGTAAATTTATAATCATAAAAGTTTCAGTATATGAAGCTATGTCAGACTGTACTGCAGAAATGCAAACTTGATCAAGGCTAAAACTAAGAGGTCAGTTGGGGAAGCTGATGAATGAGAAATATATTAAGTGAAGAATCAACACACTATTCTTTATAGAGCTCACGGCTTTGTTAACTCAAACAATGGTCAAAATGAGTAAAGAGAAAAATTACCTCATAGCTGAAGTTGATATAACCAGGGTGCCCAGGATGAGGTGGCAGCTTTTATAGGCAATGGGACAGGGAGGAAAGAGGAGGTAAGAAAGGGAGGGAGAGAGAAACAGAGAGAGAAAGAGAAGCAAAAGAGGAGGTAGAGAAAGAGGTGAAGGGGAAGGAGAAAGAGGAAGAGGTGAAGGGGGAGGAAGAGGAGAGAGAGAGAGAGGGAAAGAGAGAAGAGAAGGAGGAGGGGAAAGAGGATGGGGGAGAAGGAGGTTGAAGGGGGAGAGGGAAAGAGGAAGAAGAGAGAGGGGGAGGAAGAAGGGATGATATTAAGTCAATAGGCAATTTTTCATTTAAAATAGGATAAAACTTTAACCCTCTTAGTTTAAGGATTTCTAGAACATTTAAAAGACTTTTACAGGGTGGGTATGGGGTGTTGAATGGAGGGTATAGAGGGAGATTATGTTCTATAGTGGAGGTCAAAAACAGGAACCAACACTTATTTATTCTCTGTGATCTTTGTACACCTCCTACCCAGCCCATGTTGTCAATTAATTCATGCCCCCATCTCACCTATCCTTTTACTTTTTGATGAAACTTGCACTATGCTGGTAAGAAGGTATGTTTCTCTTACACAGTCATGAAGTGCCAAAGAGAAGTGAATTGTCTCAAAAACCTTTCCTTCTAGATAAGGAGGTACTTAAGTAATAAAGAGATTAGTCATAACTAGCATGTAAAGTAACTAAACATCAACAATACACAACAAAAGTAATAAGTAGGTATGAAGGTGACAACAGATGGAATCCAGTAAAATGGAAACATTGTAAGTCCTATGGAAAACCTTTATAAAGGTTAAGACAATTGTTATTACTGTCAGCATTTTTATGGCAGAAGAAATTAAAAGCTCAGTTTTAAAGACAATATTCATAATTATCTAAATCAAGAAAGTCTGTCCTTTCAGAATGGAGACCAAGTGACTGATGCTTGCACTGTGGAATTCTAGACAGGGGAAAGAAAGAACTGGCAAAACAACTCCCTCAGATCAAATTAAGGCTCTATCCTTTTTTCTGATTGAATTATTTTATATAGAAAATTACCTTTCTAAATTTTCTAACTATAGACGTTAAATTGTGGGGATTAGGTGCTCATAAAATGCACTAATCCTGCACTTCAGTGCAAGTATACTAATCAGAATCTTTGAAGGAGGCATCTATGAAGCTCCTTTTTTTTCTTTTTTCTTTTTGAATAAGCCTTCAAAGTCAGACATTGATTTATACTCACAGGCATACTGAAGGCTGCTCCCAGGAGATAAGCAAATAAAATCCAGGTCCCCATTTTTTGATGACTCTGAAATATAAGTCAATACCTATTGCACATCACTAGTGCTTCCTGAAATACACATAACCCACTTAATTTGTTTGTTAGTAAAATATTTTGGAAACATTTGTGAGATTATTTCTTTCACATACAGTTTCCTTTTCTCCATTCATTACATAGTTTCTGAATCACAGTAATAGTAGACTTCTAAATTTACTTTAAGAGCTACATTAGGAGTTAATATATGAATCATCATTAATTACATAATATGGTATTTCTCTTTCTCCCCCTTTCATCGTATAGACTCTCCTAGAGTCATGGAATTAAATGTAATTTATAATTAATAATGAATGAGTGTCTATAAAGTCTCAGATCATAAAGAAATTTATCATTATTAAATGGTAATTATAATTTAAAATAAGAAGTAATTGAAATGTTTCTTGTATTATCTATAAAGTACTGTTACTGTTCAAACAGACTAGGTAGTTCAGAAAAGCTATCAAGACAGTTGTCAAAATAGATTTCAGGGATATGTGGGATTTAGTTGCAAAAGTTCTAACTGTAGGAACTTGGGAAGACTCTTATATAACATCACTTATCTATAAAGATCTATGTTGCAAATTATATGTCTGAACCAAACCTCTGCTCTCAAAAGCATTTCTAATTTTCTTTTATTCTAATATCTTTTTTTCTTTAATGGATTTTATACTACTTTTATACTTAAAAGATTCTATTTTTAACAAATGGCATTTCCCATTCATTAAAATATTTGCATTGTAATTACTCCATAAGTTGGTCACATGATTAACAAAACTCAAATATCTTAAGATTTGGACATTACTCCACATTCAAATTATTGATTCACCTTTAATATATTAATGGAAGTGAATGTAATGTGCAATAATGCTGACTGAAGCACCACTAGGTTATCTATAACCTAAGTCTAATTTTTACCAATTAACAAGAAAAATATAGAGAAATCATTTAGATAATAATTACATCTTAAAATGAGTTATGTTAAATACACAACATGTTTAACAAAGCAGTAAATCACAGACTGAGATATATTAACTTATTTGTAATTATAGTAATTATTTACTCTAGGTTTGTTATCAAAGTGATTAGGAATTCTGAAACTAAATTGGAAGAATATAGAAAAAACACTTTGCTGCAAGAAAAGAGAAAGTTGCTAAAGGAAAGTTGTTAATAAAATACAAATTCAGTTAGAGCCCAACTGAAGTTAATTATTTCAGAATGGCAGAAAGTATAATACATCTACATCTATAACACATGAAATACTGAAGAAAATTGCATAATAGAAAGGGCACTATTATGAGCAAATTATGTATACCTTTAAATGTATCTGGCCCAAATTATTGCCTGAAATCCAGGGATGGCTGATCCTTTGCGTTCTTTTAAATATGAGCTCAATTTATATTGGCTTAATATCTAAAACAGCCAATCAAATTCCTCAAAGAAAATGTGTTGCATATAGCTAAAACTCCTTGTTATGCAAGTTTAGCAATGTTGGTCAATTTTAAGATGGTATTTTGTGATTAGTAACTACACTCTTTCATTATGGGCAACAGTAAGTTTAAGATGCAAAAGTAGTTACAGATGGCTGTTTTTAAGTCAGTAAATTAGATGACTGCACATGCTGACACATTCAGAATTACTTTTAAGGACCTGTTGTATCACTGTGTCAGAGTTATAATTACAAAATTTAATGCTATTATCTTCTGCTTTCGTTTAAGTTGTGTCATCTTTTTCTTATAGTTACCCCTTATAAACTCTGTCATATACTTCCAAGAAGGGATAAAATGTATCCTTCTTAGCCCTACCCCGAAATCTTTCTGTCATTAAAGCAACCAAAATGTAAATTATACTACCAATATGTTTTTACTGGTGATTTGAAAAATAGGGCACAACTGACAGAACATTTACATATATGTTTCTTACAAACATACATGTACACATATGTCCCCCCTCCACTAGAAATATTGTCTATGCCATACTAAACATAACAACAGCTTTTCTTAGGGTTATGTTTAATTTTTTCGGCCATCCACTCCAAACAATTTATGTTTTCTTTCATGTGGTAACCTAAATTTTTCTCCTTATTTGAATCTCTTACATGTGTGCTTAGTTGTAATGTTCCTATTTTCTTACCAGTTTCTACTTTGCCTAAATAATCAGAGTGATTATCTCTCTTTAAAAAAACATAACCAAGAGTTTCTAAAACTCTCACTATATTACCTCTCTATCTTAAGAACATGGATTTAATGTATAATACTCTAATATGTTAAATTAAAAAAATAAAATGATATAAATTAGTTAATGGGATGAAATAATCCTGTTTGAGTCGAGGATTCAAATACAATTAAGCAGTTTGTGAAAAGTGGCATAGCAATGGTTTAGAGTTGAGGTTTAATAGGTTTCAACTGACAATGATTTTACCTTTGGTCTAATTCTTTAAACAAGGTACTTGGCTTATCCAAGTCACAGTTTGTCACTTTAAAAATGGGTTATAATACAACCTAACTAATGAAAGGCTATGGGCTGCTTTAGACATCCAAGGACAGTGTCTAGTAGAGGACAGGTCATTGTGAGTTCTCCTTACCTGCACACACAATTGCAAGACCACTCAGCTCCAGGAAATAGCAACAATGAGGTTTATTTAATAAACAGGAAACAAGGGTTTGTAAGGCCACAAATGGCCAACTATTTCACTGCTGAGAGTGCCTATGCTTTCCAGAAGTCCCAGAAAGGCTGTTTATCTAGATGCTGCTCTCCTACCAGCAAGTAATCAGAGCAGGCAGAGCCACAAGCAGAAAGCAGGGATCCTACTCACCAAAGCTGGAAATGCTTAGTGAAGCTGCTGAGATGACACTGCAGCCCCACCCAAGTTCTGAAGTTTAGGATGGACACTGCCAGTGCCAAACATTTTCTGAAGCAAATAATAATGAAAGCAGCAGCACTGGGAGGTGATGACAGATATTCAGATTCAGCACTTTGTCACTGGTTGGCCTACACCAACTACAAACAAATCCTTGAGACTCGAGGTCCTAAGATTTTGGGGTTCCTTCTAGCCCATAGCAGCAATGGGGATGGAGGCATGTGCAGCCAGACACTGCAAAACTTTTTTATTTTCTTTTAGAGGACACTGCTTTCTCCTTGGGGCCCTGCTCCCTTCCACCAGCTCTCCTTTTACAGACTCAGCCTTTATGGCACATTCTGGAGAGCCATCAGACCAAAACATCTTACCTCTTCATAGATCTCTGGGGTGGTGTTTCACATTCTGGCGAGTCACCTGAGTACCACCTGCTATTGCAAGATAGGTACCACAGCACCCTTAGGGGCCACTGGAGCCCCTGGGGCGAGAAAATAATCTCTCCCAGTTGTTAAGGATATCATCCCAGAATGTGGAATTGGACATTCTTCCATTCCTGTGCATGGCTACCTTCTCCCACTTTTCTTCCCCTCCCCTGCCTCCTCCTCTTCCTTGGGGAATGTCACAGATGGTGGGTCCATGCCAATGCACTCATATTTATAAGACATAACTCAGACACAGAGTGTAACAACAGGATTGTCCAATCCAAAACTTTCTTAAGAATTATGGTGTTGTTCTTCTGATGAGACCCTGGAATTGGTGGTACATTGGAAAACAGATCCAACAAGGAAAGACCCAACAGGAAAGCTGCTACAGGTATTCATAGGTGACACTGCTGAGGCAGCACAATAGCAGCATCAGTCTGGAGGTTAGACAGGAGGCAACATGTATTGTGACTAGAGGCTTTTGATTCTGGTCAGCAGGGAATACTGAACATCAGGTAGCAGCAACAGTCGGTTCCTAGAAGCACCAGGAGCAAGTCACAGTAATGCCAGCCACCAGGAAATATCTAGCCACAGGCCAATGATAGGAGCTATTAAAGACACTGGGCCAAAACTTCCAGTCAGCAAGTGATGTTAAAGATCAGAAAGTGGCGAGGGGGAAAAAAGATGGCAACACAGAGACAATAGGCTCAGAAAGCTCCTGGAAGATACAGGAAAAAGGGAAAAAATACAGCAGGCCCCAGTAGAACTGTAACACTGAGGATAAATTGGACTA